>SNQJ01S0056263.1:26768-42708 GCA_010110895.2 Picea sitchensis
TATTTAAATATATTAAAATTATTAATGTAGTTATTACTAATTACAATAAGTCATAACATCAAATCAATAATATAATTTTATTTTAAATAATGATATTGTTATTAAATACTATATAGTATAAAAGTATATTTACAATATTTATAAATACACCAAATGTATAATCTAAATCTTAAGATAAAAAAAACAAAAAAACAAACGGCGAAAAAAATATTATGAATGGAAGTTACAAAGGTATTGCCAAATTAATAATATTAACTTGATAATAAGTCTCTTTTACTCCTTATATTTCATAACGTTTTTTTGATAATTCCTTTTATTCATTTTTGAATGTTGATATTTTATATTTGTGCAACATAATTTATTATTTTTTGTCATAATTTATTACATATTTATATAAACATTGTCATATAATGAAAGTTAATATTTTGAAAATATATGTTTTTTTGTTTGTTAGTTTGTCTGTGACATGTGGGACTAATTTGTGGCTAAGAAATCGCGATTCAGGGGAATCTAAATCGTTAAAATTATTCGGGGATCGCACCCGACCTGAGTCACACCAACCCTTAACATGGATGGATTTTTTGTCCCCGCAGGTTTCGAACTGGTGACTTTAACATCACAAAGTGCTTTAACAACACACTCCGTCATCGACTGTCCTACACCTCAAGGACATTTTGAAAACACATGTTATTTAACCGTCTTTTGTTTAATTTTTTAATGCTGCAATACTTTAATTTTGAACACCACAATGAGATAAACATGATTCTTGTGACATGATCAATTATCATATTTTATTATATATTTATAAAAGTATTAACACATATTTACATTATCCTCGAATGGGGTGACAATTGTTTCTCCATCTAATTAATTCACATGTCCTCGATCGCCGCCTCCATACTCAGTCGTGCGCTCTCGAGGTGGTATTAAGTTTCGATGTCTCTTGTTGTAGAGGCTCACACTGGTGGGAAGTTATTGCTCTGGCTCTTCATGATGTTGATCTCTGCAAGTGCGTGTACTAAGGAGATGAAGGCTGTCAATTTCGGGTTAATGGCAGTCCTTCACTCCGACGATGGCAATATTTCCTTGCCTGACTCTGACTTTTTAGTTAGACTGCATTCTATATTTTCACTGTTCATCGGACATGCGTAGGCTTTGATAAGAAGTAGTGGTGCTCTATCTTTGTCTTGCCCCTATCCCCGGCCTGGCCTCTCAGTCATCCTCCCTACGTAATGTCACGTGAGTGAGGAAGATCTCGTAGAGGCCCAACGTATTTTAGCTACTTTTCCAGTCGTCGATGTCCCACTCAGGTCTCCATATCCACCTCCCACTCAGGTCTCCATATCCACCTCCAGCCCTTCCACATCCATTTTGCCTCCCCTGACTATTGAGCCTCCCTCAGTCTCTACACCTTCAGAGGAAGATTAGAGGTCGGTCCCTATCGTGGAAGATCCCAACCTGGTCCAACCGCCCGAAATCCTGTCAAATGTGTCTATCCACAACCTAGAGAACCTTAGCCACCACGCCATTCCACCTCATGTAGCTTGCTCTCCCCCAACCCAGGTCCCTCTGGAGGGCAAGGTGAGAGGCACTATCCCACAATGCAATTCGTCGGAGGAGCACTGGGGTTGGGCTCTAATTGAAGAATAAATTGTGGAAGCTCCCATTCAAGGTACTGAGGCTGCTCTCGAAATTCCATCACCAGATGATGCCCCTCCTCCGTGAAGCTTCTTAGAAGAGCATCTGCAACTAATTTTTGACTTGCGTGGGGAGGTAGCAGACTTGCTTTTCCATATGGAATTCCTCAACATATGACTGGACGCTTTCATGGACTATGTCTCAAGCGAGTATGCCAACCAACATTGCCCAACGTGTCGCCAACCTTATACGTTTGCCTCTTCCTGGTACACTCCTCCTCGGGGCAGTGGGGGACCAGATGCCCCATGAATTTGAATTTTTCTTTCATGTTTATGTTTTGTTTTAGCTTATGAGACATAATAGGTTTGATCTACAGTGGGAATTTTTGTAATATCTCTAGATTAGAGACTTCTGGATCTCTCTGGTTTTTGGACATTGATAGTCAATGACACATGGACTTGGTGTTGGCTTTGGTTTGCCCAGTTGACATGCTACATGCTCGGTCTAAAATATTTGTATGGTTTTGTCTTTTAAGGTAATATATTTACAAAAAAAAAAAACCCACATATTTACATTAATTTTTTTCTTTTTTCTTTTCAGAACATAGGTTAAGTAACCTTCTTTCTTAAAGTATTGATTTGAAATGTTAAAATATGACTTAAATCTTGTTGCACAGAGAAACACTATACAACCCAATATGGGGAGATGTTCATATAACATAACACATTAGTATATATATATATTCTACAATCCAGTATGAGAGAGATATTCATGTAATGTAACCCTTTGAAAAAATAATAATAAAAATACCACCACCACCACTACTACTACTAATATAACATAACACATTAGTATATAACATAACATAACACACTGGTATATATATATTCTATAATCTAGTATGAGAGAGATATTCATGTAATGTAACTCTTTGAAAAAATAATAAAACATTAAAATAATAATAAAAATACCACCACCACAACCACTACTACTAATATAATTTATTTGGTTTTTTCTAGACCATATTTTCTGGTAGATTTTGTTCGAAATTGATGGTAAGATTTAGAACAAGATCCACCGAAAAATATGGCCTAGAAAGTGCCAAAATGTAGAGTTTTTAGACTTCACACACACACACATTTTGAATGAATACAAACCACCCTAGATCCATTTAAATGAGAATCTATCAAGTTCCTAGAGGGATCAAATTTCTAGAGGTGGAAACCTTTTTTAGAGTGTAAAACTTGAAGAAATGTTAAAAGTTTGCACCTTAAGAGATTTGATCCCTCTGGATTCTTAATAGATCTAGAATTAAATAGATTTAAGCTAGTTTATTCAATTTTGAATATTATAGTAAGAAATAACCTTCTTTTATTCTTTTTAAAATGTCACTAAACCACAATATTTTATATTTATGATAATATTTAAAAGTTTCCATATTATAATTAATTGTAATATATTAACATATATAAATATCATTGCCTCTTGGAGTATATGATCATTGCCTCTTGGAGTATATGGATTACCCAAACTTCTCTCTATTTGAGGATAGGCTTCCTCTCCCTTCCCATTGTGCCGCCCAAAGCTTAGTCATTCTTTCCTTCTTTCCTCAATCCCCAACCCTTGTTCTTAACATTCCTCGACCTGTCACTCCCATTAAGAAGGACCTCCTTTGGAAATTCTTCGAAGGTGCCGCTCAAGGACATTCCACAATCACATGTGTAGGAGGCATTATTGCAATCGATTTGGGATTTTCCACAAACAATTATAGTAAACTTATGGCCCTCAAACACACCTTTCTTCTGAAAAAAAAAAAGGGGGCATAAATCAATTGCATAAATATGGAGATTCACACTTTTTATAATTTGGATGACTGTAAAAAACTCTTTGCACAACTACAAGCTTTGGCCTATATACTTTGAGATTATGAGGCTTACAAGTTCCTTCTTTCACATCTATTATTTTCATGTATATACAGAGTAGAACCAATAGACAAGCTTTCAAAAGTAGGAGTGGAGATGGCTAGGGAATATGGAAAATCTGGAAAAAAAGATGGCACCTTATGCATGAATATTTTCTCGACAGTAGGTTCCAAATTTGATTAGCTCCTCGAATCCAGATTTATATCAGTTTAGGCACCTTATGCAGAATATTTTCTCGACCCTAGGCTCCAAATTGATTAGCTCCTCGAATCCAGATTTATATCAGTTTTTTTTATTATGTAATGAATGTAATTATGCCCTATCAAGATCCACAACTGAAGAGATTCAACGCATGATCCACAACTGAGAGATTCAACGCATACTTTTATTTTTTGGTTCCTCTCTTACACACAATTGTCCTATATGGGCTGATATTTTTTTAGTAATTATACAGTAAAATGGTCTTCTTAGACAACTTCCCATTTTTTTTTATCGATGCCTCATGCTCGATGATAGCTTCCCTTTTTGATCATCTTTTGATGTCCCATTTCATGGCACAATAGTCTCTTGAATGTCTCTTTGCATTTGGTATATATAGATGTAATTTTGTTTCATATGAAGAGGAGTTGTTTTTTAATTAAGTCAATTTTAATTTTATTAATTAAGATGATTTGTTTTTATTATTTTGTTTTTTTAGATGTATTGTTATTATCTAATGCTAATGTTTCAACATCTCCCCATACTAAATTGTAGGGTATTTGACTATTCTCCATGATTTATTTGGAGTTTTTAATATACAATTTTAATTTTATATTATTTTAACTAATTTGCTAATATATATATGTTTTTAAATATTTTTAATATACAATAATTTTTAAAGATATATTTTATATTTGTTTATGGTGATGATGATGATGATTAACGTCCACTAAGACCTAATTGGTCTATCGGACCTTAAGACGGTAAGTGATTACTTGTGATTCTTTAGAATTTTGTTTCTGTGCTAAAAAAGCATTAAGAGAAGCTTTCCAAGATCACCATACTTTTGTTGAGTTAAGAGGTTAGGAAGGTTGGTAGTGTGATCAATATTTTGAAAATGAGATCTAATATGGGTATAGGCTGACAATCTAAGAGAAAGTGCTTTTCATCTTCAACCTTCTTAGTGTCACAAAGGCGACACACTCTTTCATCCCATGGCGTTTTAGGAATTGACCAATGCCCAGTTTCACTGTGGAGCTCGTGAGAATTTGTTCTTATCTTAACAATGCTTATTTTTTTCTTTACACTTGACAAAACAGATAGATAATTTTGATCTTATAGATTAGGGTCAATTACATCTTTATAATATCTTAATTTTCTTTTTTCTTCTAACTCTTTATCACACCACATTTTTTCCTTAAATTTTGATTTGACATTTTTTTTAATAGTATCTTTATTCTGCAAAATGGTTTCTTCCATGATTCCCCAATAGTTTAGCCAAGACCGAGCGTCTTTATGCCATCCTCGCTTTTCTCAATAGTTTAGCCAAGACCGAGCTGCCTTTATGCCATCCTCGCTTGAGTCGACATGGTGGTTATGACTTGATTTTGTGCTTGGCAATTTTAGGTAGCCCTTGTTTTCCATGTTGTTTAACTTGTTCTTATACATTAGGTATCTAGGTCATAGCCATGCTGCTCTCAATGGTAGAGAGGCTTGTTTCTAAGAGGAGGATGGGATAGGGAGTATTTCTTTTAATTTAGAGATTATAGGTTATAAACTCCTTTTGTATTTTCTCTATCTTTCTCCGTGATCCTCTAGAGATTCAAGAACCCCAGATTTCACATTCATAAAGAATAATAGGCATAACAACGGTCTCAAAGAGTAGTTTCTTCTCATCCCAACTCCAAAAATCAACTAATTACATACTATTTTCAAGCCCATAAGCTTTCTCCATCCCCAATAATCATTTCTTTCTGATATAATTCCACTGAAATTGTGGTGAATATCAACAATTCCAAGATATTATTTGTATGAAGTCACTTCCTAAGTTGTTTTTGTTGTCATATACAAAGGTATCATAAGGGATCTTATTGGATTTAATAATCATGACCTTAGTCTTATCAGTATTAACAGTCATACCCATATTGGAGCAAAAGTTCTTGAGGATTCTTAGTTGGTTTTCAAGATCATGGGGACTACTTTCCATAAGAATGATATCATCGACATAAATAAGAAGATTGATGACTATATCAGTGAGAGTAGGGCCGAAACAACCTGTTTTTTCCAAGCATTCTTCTAACTTATCAATGTATATGCCAAAAAGGGTAGGGGACAAGGGACAACCTTGTTTGATTTCAATATTGTAGTTAATCTCTTTTGACCATCCCTCAGTGTTTTTAAACTTAACAATAACGTTCTCATACATCCTTATTGCAACAACCCTCAACTCGAGAGTCACTTTTATCTCTTCTAACCTATTCCAAAGGTTTTTCCTAGGAACCATGTCAAAAGATTTTCTAAAGTCAACAAAACAACAAAAAAAATTGGTTTTAGTATTGCGGAACTCCTCTGCAATGATCATAAAGGTAACAAGATGGTCCACAGTTGAATGATATCTCCTAAACCTGGCCTGACCTTTATCTCTTTTACCGTGACTTTCTAGCCAAATGCTAATATTCTTTTCCAAAATAATTCCATAAAGCTTGGCTAAAATCGGGCTAATCATAATGGTCCTATAATTAGAGGGAATGTTTTTATCCCCATTTTAAAAATAGGAACAATGAGGCTTTGCGTCCAGGGTTTAGGGAAGCCCCGCTTGACTGCTAAGTTGAAGAGCTTGTGTATGTGAGGGATAAGGATTGGCCCTCCAGAACTTGAAGAACTTGTGTATGTGAGGGATAAGAATTTGGCTCCAGAACTTCTTAGGATCCAACTTGTATAGTTGTGAAAGTTGTTCTTGCCTTTTATTGATATAGTATCTTTTTTTCCTTTTAATTAGGGCTTTGTACGTATTGATCTTATCGAGTTTTAAGGGCTCATTAGAAGCATCCTAATGGCTTTCCTAGCAATTTTACATTCTTTATCATACCAAGGGTTGGTTGTTCTATTATTCTTTTTATGGGACACCTGGAAAGAGAACTTGTTAATAGAAGTGGAAAGGGTAGTTGTAAAATTATGATAAGAGTTTTTCAATGTTGTCCTTATAAGTTAGGAGGTTTAATTTACTATTTAAATCCTTTAAGAAAATGCCAACTTCACTTTTGTCAAAGGACAAATTCCTTTGATTATCAGAATTTAAACATTTTAATTTTTTATCCATATTTTTTAAATTTTATTTCAATAAAAACGTATATTATTTTTGACGAATATATTTTGAAAATATCATTTCTTGAACGTTTTGTATTCCATATATATTTTTTTATTTTTTGGTATGTTTGTAAATTTTCATTATTAAATTTGAAAGACGAATATGTCGTCTAGTAACAAACATTTTATAGTCAGGCATTTGATTTCAGAATTTTATTAAAAATTTCTTTGTAAAGCGTTTTTTCACCTTTTCTTTGAAAAAATGGATTCCTTTCCCTGTCCATTATTATAAAAAATTTCTGTTTTACATGCAAACTTTGTTTTGTTTGGGCTAAAAATATTTGAATATGTGAGCATTATAAAAATAAGTTAAAGTATTAAGCTCCTTTGCAGCGAGTCGTTATTGAAAGTTAAATACCTCGAATGCACAATGTCCGGTCAGAGAAAGCCATTTGCCGTCGTAAATGGAGGCGAAAACAACTCGATCCGCCGCCAAGTAAAACTGCATTGATCCATCTAAAATCAACGTCGACTTTTCTATTATATTGACTTTGACATTTGAACTTCTTTGGTCAGTATGAAATTAAAATTAAACGGTATGAAATTAGGTTAATATTTGAAATTCAATTTGGGTGGAGAGGATAATCCAAAAATTAAACTGTATGTATGAAATTAGGTTAATATTTGGAATTGAATTTGGGTGGAGATGATAATCCTCAATGTGGTCGACTTTTCCATTATATTGACTTTAACATTTGAACTTGAGTCAGTATGAAATTAAAATTAAACGATATGAAATTAGGTTAATATTTAAAATTGAGTTTGGGTGGAGAGGATAATCCAAAAATTAAAAGGTATGAAATTAGGTTAATATTTGGAATTGAATTTGGGTGGATAGGATAATCCCCAATGTCACAATCTAACTGTTTTAAGTTTTTGTCATTTTTTTTTTAAATATTTTTTTTGTTTAATTTTGTTCAAATTCTTCATTTTTTGGAAAATATTTTTTTAATTTTGTTCAAATTCTAGGAATAACTACTTGAATTAAACTTAATTAATTTATATATATTAAATCCTCTAAACTAAACTAAATTAATTTATATATATAAAATTCTCCAACTATCTCAACTAAATCCAATTAATTATAAATTTATTAATATTTAAAAATATGAAAATTAAGATAAAGATATTGACTTATTGTTATATATATTCCATGTTAAAATAATATACTCATTAATAATATACACTTCACATGGAAGTGAATCTACCTTAAACCCAATTGATTTTTATATGTGTGTGTGGACTTAATGGTTAAGAACATGTGTTTCCTCCAAGGGGGTAGAGTATGTATACCTCCTTATACTTAACATTATTCGTTAAATTTTGCCATGTTTCTACAAAAAATAAGATTTATGGTACACAATACCTAAACATGTTTTTAAGAGTTCAGCCTATCACCTATATCTTTTAGGACTACATATTCTTAAGAGCTCAACCTTTCACTTATACCTTTTAGGACTATATTCATTAAAAAAGAGCTATCCATAACAACAACTAAAGACAAAACTCCACGTCTTCTTCTCCTCATTATCGAGGAATGCATAATAACCAAAAGCACCTGCTGGTAAAGACAATGTATCCTTGGACAATAGATAAGATTTTAAGTTTAGTTCTCTGTAAATGTGATAGAATGAGAGCCATTCAAAGGACTGAAGGGTACTTGTGATATCCCATGACAAGGGCTCTAGCCTTACATCCATCATAGTTTCCTTTTGTTGAGCCCAATCAATTACCAACTTGGAATCCTCCATAATTTGAAGCTTTGTGACTCCTTTTTTAGTGGCCACCTCCAATAGAGTACAAAGAGCTATGGATTATGATTTATTATTAGAACCCCTCCCAGGGGCATAACGAACTTGGATAAAACGATTCTGTTGTAAATAAAGAACAACCCCTATCTCACAAACTCTAGGATGGACTTGACAAGCTCCATCAAAGAAGCCCCATGGAATTCCAAATTTCAACTTTGGCATAGAAGGTAATCTAGGATTCTTGATTTTAAGATCAACCATAAATTCTTTTAAATTTTTTAGAATGATGTCAGTTGTTACTACATGAGGAGTGACTTTATTTTTAAAGATGCAATAGTTTTGGGCCCACCAGATGATAGAGACAAAAAAACTTGGCATTCCTTTAGATATCTTTACTACCTTATCTGCCATCTAATCCTTCAAGAAAACTTCTAAACATGTTTTGGACTAAGAAGAGGTTGGATTTAACAAGAACCTGAGTTGGATACACACATTCAATGAAAATGTGAGATGATGTTTCCTCATGACTTTTACAAAAAACACACCAGCTAGGTCCCACCCATCCTCTTTTACAACCCGCTTCCCAGGTTAGGAGTTTATTGTTCAAGGCGAGCCAAAGCGTAATCCTATTTTTCAGAGGGCCATGAATTTTCCTAAAAGGTTCCCACCACCACTTTTTCTCCCTTTAGGACCGAGAATCCATCCACGCTTTATGCTCGAATTTATCCGTGAAGTCACCCATCATTGGATTCTTAGACCAACAAATCTTGTCTGGCTCCTCATATTGAATCGATATGTAGTTAGTAACCAAATGCCCAATATATCTGTCCCATTCACCTGCCTCAACTTCAACCAATCCTAGAGAGGCAATCGTCCTCCAACTTGCTCTACCACTTGCTTGAGGCACTCGAGCTCTAGCACCTACTAATGAGAAAATCTTCTGCAAATGAAGAGTCTGAAGGAGAGAATCTGAGAAATGAAATTCATCAGCAGCCCCCAACCATGAGTCTTCACCAATCCTCATTGATTGGCCATATCCTATCTTCCATACCGTCCATTGTCCAACTAAAGGAAAGACCGATACTAATGCCTTCCAAACAATAGACCCTTTGGAAGATTTTAAGGGAATACGAAACTCGTCCTCTACAGAGAGACCATTGAAGTACTTGGATTTAATAGCTCTTCCCTAGAACAAGATTCTCTTTGATAGATGCCACATGCTTCTTGTGGCTAGGGACTGAGCAAAGATGGAAATGTTTTTAAGGTCCCATCCCCTGTGGTCTTTTAGAAGCGCCATCTTGTCCCACTTGACCAAGGGTATACTTCTTATACGATGCGACCTTGACCATAAGAATTGAAACCTTACCTTTCTAATTTTAGTCAGAATTCCTTTCAGGATTGAAGTGATTGAAGTCCACTCTACATGTATGCTTTCAATCATAGATTTTAAAAGTACCAACCCACCTTGACTTGAAGGAAGGTGATTGAACCACACTACAATGCGTTGTTCAACCCTTTTAACAAGCCACATCCAATCTCCATTTATGTAATTATCATGTTTTAAATGGAATCCCAAATATTTAAACCCATTCTGCATATCCTTCACCTTAAAGAGAAACTTACTTTTGAATGACCTTAGGATGTTGTCGCAGACCACAAGATGCCCAAAAGAACCTTGAGAGGGAGCCATTTATGAGAACAACAAAAGATAAATACTGAATGCATCCTATAATCCAATTTACCATGGGGAGGACCATTCCCATTTTAAGGACAACCAAGCGAAGGAAAGTCTAGCTAAAACGATTGTAAGCCTTGGATAGGTCAAGCTTGAGTATGGTCGCTTGGTGCTTCAATTTTTTGACCTATTGCATGACCTCTTGGGATACCAAGATGACATCATGGATTTGTCTATGCTTGAGAAAACCAAACTGCTCGTCTGAGATAACGTCACTAAGAATTGGTTTAATTCTCCTAGAAATCACTTTCATGATTAATTTGTAGATTAAATTACAACAAGAAATAGGCCTATAAGCTCCAAAAGATACACCGTCTTGTTTTTTAGGGATTAGAGATATGAACATGGAGTTTAATGATTCCAACACTTTCCTATATGATTGAGACTCTTTAACCACCTTCAGAAGGTCTTCCTTAATGAGATCATAGAAACCCACATAAAATTCAACTATTAGACCATTCGATCCTCAACTCTTTCCTTTCTGCATCAAGAAAAGATCTGTTTGAATCTTCGATTTAGAGACCTCCTCAATAAGATCTCGATTCATCTTGTTGAAGAATAMAGAAGGAAACTTGGACACAACTTGCAGGATTTCTTGAATGAGACATYCTTTGGGTTCTTGAAACATCGAATGAAAATACTAGGCACCTGCCTCTGCCTTTTCCTAGAAATATCTAACCAAATATCCGTCCATATCTTCGATATCCCAAATCGTGTTTATGCCTTTGCAGAAATTGGCATATTGATGAATTGTTGTCTCCTGCAATTAGCCACAAGGCTCTTCTCTTTAATCTCCAGGTCTGTTCATCCTTGTCCATAATATCATTCATGACAACTTCATAATATATGAGTTGGTGAACCTGAGTGTCAAAAAGAGAGCCCTCATCCATAGAAGAGTAAAGCCATGAAATGATTTCCTTATCCTCCCTGAGCTTAAGCCAAGATTTGTCCATGAAATATTTAAGCCATTGCTTCGATACCTTTTATTTTTATTTTTTCTTGGATAGGTTTTGCACAAATTGCACCATAAAGGTGGAATTAGAGGAAGAGGAGAGGTGCACCCAATTCTCAACCAAAATAGAACGAAAATCTTCCTCCTCCATCCAAATGGGATTGAATTTAAGCGACGTTGGTGATGACTCCTTCCCCGAATACATTGAAATAAGTATAGTGCAATGATCGGATAAACCTCCTTTAGAAACCCACAACTTCCACAATAAATTGCCTCCCAATAAGGGCTCTAAGAATAGAAATGTATCAAGAAGTTTAACATTTGCCTCATTATTTTCTTGAAAATTCCTCCAGGTTGGAACCATTATGATATGTTCCTTATCAACTAAGCGATGTTTCTCCAGAAATGACAAAAAATAACCTCCTTGCGGATTCAGCCTCAAATCCCCCCCCAATACTTCTTGAAGTTTATATCACCTCCAACCATCGTATTAAGATCATTAAAGACACTTGCTTCAATCAAACTTCATCCAGGTGGATATTGGTGGCCACCCACCTGTTCCAAATTCCACTTGGCTCATCTTGACAGTTTTCAGTTCAACACGTTTCTCTGTAATGATTACATTTCTTTGTAATTGTGGGTTCTGCACTTCTGGGGATATCCTGAAGCCATACAAAACATCCAAGTGGATATTGGTGGCTGTCCACCTATTCCAACTAGCTTATTTTGGAAGTTTTCATGTCAGTACATCTTTCTGTACTTCCATGGCCGTTTTGGGTCCCTAAACAATTGTTTTTTGGCTTTACATAGTCAAATTATAGATAGAGTTAGAATTTGATGGTAGAATGTATAATTATCGAAAATACCTTTCCAATGGGCTATCACACGCCTAAAACGAAGGTCATATGAAAAATTTACGACCCTGGGAAGTTGAGGTACCAACTTACCCATCAGGGCCCACATAACTTTTGGCGTTTCATCTCCTAGGGTTAGGTTTTTGGATGTCTAGGGTTTTGGAATTCATGCATAATTTTAGAAAGGCCTCTAGAGACTCATTGTAATCATTTTTCTCATACATATGCACGTAGCAAGCACATCTCTTCTTAGAGATAACTACCACCATTTGAGCTAGTTGTTTTCAGTTTTGCAGTTTTACAGTTTCACAGTATAGTTTTACAGTTTTACATTATAGCCAGTTGGGTCTCGAGCGACAATTTATCTCACACGCCCAAGAAACCCTCCATGGTGGAAGAAAAGAAAGATGGCGGAGTAGAAGATTCTATTAACTTGTTACTTGAGCAAGCTCTCGTGCGACAGAGGGATGAAATGATGGAGAATTTTTCCCACATCCTTCAATGCCTGCCGATAGAAACATGAACATATTCATCAAGCGACCACTTTGGAGGAGCCTCTCCCTTCAAGGTACAAGTTAATTTTGATATTCCTGTATTTTAAGGTCAGATAGGTGCAAATGCCCTAGAAAAATGGTTAAATATGCTAGAAGGTTATTTCTATGTTCACAATTTTTCTGACAGGGAAAATATCACCTTCACACTCCTCAAGGCTCTCCCCCATGTCAAACATTGATGGGAAACTTACTGGGAGAAAATTTCCATAGAGGGATCTAGAATATATGGCGACAAGCCCACTTAGGATTTTTTTGTGGATGTGGTCAAGGAACAATATTACCCTGTTGATAACTATGAAGACCAAGACATGAGATGGACCACACTGCAACGAGAGAGGGGACAAACTGTGCCACAGTTCACAAATAGTTTTCATACCTTCTGCACCAAGATGGGTATCAAAGACTCTGAGCAACATTTGGTTTTGAAATACTGTGGGGCTTTGCATAGGTACATCCAAACCGAAATGGATTTGCCAAACATCTCATCACTAGGAGCTGCCTATCGATATGTTGTCAAAATCGAACATAAATTTAGGCACCAGAACAAATGAGAGTCCAGGTCTGCAAATCTGCAACAACCAAAGCATAATAAATATAACCCTAACCAACAGCCTCCTGAAAACTAGCCCAAGACATAAGAAAAGAAGGATAAGGGAAAGACAAATAATGACACTGGGAAGTGGTGCAACTTCCACAAAATCCCCTGGCACAACACCAATGAATGTTTCTCAAAACAGTCATTGGTGGTCGAGATCAAAGACAAGGAGTCGAACCTTGATTCATAATCTAATCCAGAAAATAATTAAAAAATGTAGATCATCAATGGAGACCCCACTGCTACCGTCGCGACCGCAACAATTCAACTAGAAGAACCATTATATCCTGAAGAGGGGGAGCACCTCTTCCATTCATAGATGTGGGTGAAAGGGGACCTCGTTGCATTTCATTGTTGATAGTGGAAGCCAGAAGAAACTCATCTCAGTTGAAGTCATCAAACAATTGGGGTTGTTGACAACACCACACTCGCAACTTTACAACATCAGGTGTCTTCGCTAGGGATGAGATCTCCATGTCAACCAACAATGACACCTGTCCTATGGCATCCAACCCTTCAAGGATGAGGTAGTGTGTGATGTTGTTTTGGGTGAACCATATATGTGGAAACATCATGTTGTTTATGAGTCTCGACTCCGTAGTGTCATTATTACTCTGTGGGGTAATCTCTACA
Organism: Picea sitchensis; assembly: GCA_010110895.2. Taxonomy (NCBI): domain Eukaryota; kingdom Viridiplantae; phylum Streptophyta; class Pinopsida; order Pinales; family Pinaceae; genus Picea; species Picea sitchensis. The sequence continues at coordinate 40,748 of SNQJ01S0056263.1, forward strand.
GGATACCAGAGGTAGTTCCAACTAATGTTCCACAAAAACAGTGCTGCGAGATAATCTCTCATACTGCTAAATTCAACCTCTTCACAATCTGTTCAAAGGATGAATAGAAGGCCACTACAACCACTGCAGCCTCAACACCTTCTATTCAACAAAAGAAGATTGCAGAAGGGAAAGAAGATATTGCTTCTTCACCTATGATGGTGCCTACACAATGCCCCATCAAGCCAAGATACAACAGGTTGGTGGAATAGATTCGACCCCGCCAACAACAGGTTCGTGACAGCCTTTCACAGACCAAGCAACACAACTTCTCCAACAAGGCAAGCAACTCACCAAGATTCAGATTCAACAAATGCTTTCCCCTCTTCCCTGAGAACTCAACACAATGTAGACCATTACTTCCTAAACGGGGAGGATTGATCTAGGTGGATATTGGTGGCCACCCACATGTTCCAAATTCCACTTGGCTCATCTTGACAGTTTTCAGTTCAACACGTTTCCCTTTAATGATGACATTTCTTTGTAATTGTGGGTTATGAACTTTTGGGGCTATTCTGAAGCCTTACACAACATCCAAGTAGATATTGGTGGCTGCTTAGCTATTTCAACTGGCTTATTTTGGACGTTTTCATGTCAGTACATCTTTCTATATTTCCAGGGTCGTTTTGGGGCCCTAAACAGTGATTTTTTGGCTTTCCACAGTCAAAATGTGGATGAAGTTAAAGTTTGATGACATAATCTATATTTCTTGAAAAGACCTTTCTAACAGGCTATCACATGCCTAAAATAGAGGTCGTATGAAAAAGTTACGACCCCGAGAAGTTGATATACCAACTTACCCATCGGGGCCCACATAAATTTTGGTGTTTCATCTTCTAGGGTTAGGTTTTTGGATGTCTAGGGTTTTGGAATTCATGAGTAATGTTAAAAAGGCCTCTAGAGCCTCATTGTAATCATTCTGCTAAGACAGATGCGCATAGCAACTGCATCTCTTCTTAGAGATAACTACCACCATTCATGCAAGTTGTTTTCAGTTCTGCAGTTTTATAGTTTCAAAATATTTCATTTATTCAATAGAAGTTATTGTTCACTAGATATCTGTTGTTGTTCTCCGTATCTCTTTGTTATTGTATTCAGTCTGTTAGTCATTTCGTTCTGCTCATAAATCCTGATCAAAGTTTTCCCCAAACGAGATTCTATCTGCGTACGAGCCATAAATGTTTATCACATTTAGTCTACAATCAATACCTTTTATTTCCAAGATGAAAGATATGGCAGAGGAAACTGATGACAAAGAGAAGGCTTTGCATCCCGAGCTCCACCTAGTTAACAAACCTCTAGACTGACCTACAACATCAATTGCACAAAAAGACGATCCTTTTAGCTAGGTTTCCACAATAGCTCTGACTTTAGAACCTTCACACATGGTTTCTTGAATTAACAAGATATCAGACTTGTGACTCTCAATGAGCCTTTTGAGGGATATATTTTTATGGGCACTCCCAACCCCTTGAGCATTAAAGGATAGGATAATCATAACAAAGGTTTCTTGAGGCCTTTTCCTTCTCTAAGGGCCCCATAGATGGTAGCTTGTTTCCCTTTTCGTATGTCCTGTACTACACATTGTTGGGTTGTTAGGAGGTGAGACTTCCTACCAAAAAGGTTTGGCTTGCAAAGGATCCAGAGCTAATCCCCCAAAAGAGGAGGAGTCCTCGTTCCCTTGAGGACTAGGTCTTAAAGCATATTCTTTTCTTTTGGGGGAGAGCAACCTCAACCTCAGATAATGGTGTGGGATCATTAGAAGGCTCTTTGAGCACACCTTCACAAAATTCTGAAGGGGGACTAACATGCCTAACAACAAGGAGGGAGGGAGGGGAGCAGAGGGTTTATCATAATTATCCAAACCGAGAACTGACATCAAGGGACATGGAGGGAAAGGAACCAAAGCCAAAGATAGGGGG
>SNQJ01S0056263.1:51804-68596 GCA_010110895.2 Picea sitchensis
TGTTTGTGGAGGTTGTATCTTCGCTAATTGAGCATTTGACCAGGGAGTACAAATGTGAGCCAAAGAAAAAAAAACAACGCAATCTTGTAATGCCTTCTCTGGACTACGATATACCTTGGGCTTCTTCAATGGAGCCAACCAAGGTCTCCCACCCAAGAGCGAGGTTGGTGTGGTCCTCTACCTGAATGCCTCTCATTTATATCAGCTGCGACATGCTCCTGGACATGGTTCTAATATGAAAGTCGAGTTTGCAGTGCTATGGACTCTCCTGTACTATGCTAAGCATCTTGGAATATAAAAGATGTAGATTCTCAAAGATTCCAAATCTTTTATTGATCGAGACAAAAACAAGATAAAAATACTTAAATAGTCATAATGTGAAGATTCATAAAAATATTTTTTTAGAGTTTTTAAATATACACATTAAATATGAAGATTCATAAAATAATTTCTTTGAGTTTTTTAATATATAATTTTAACTTTAAATGACTATATACATTAATGTGGAGATTCCTAAAATAATTTCTTTGGAGTTTTTTAATATATAATTTTAACTTTATATATTATATTAACTAGTTTGTTCATGTAAAATATTTTTTTTTAAAGATATATATCTTTTTCCTTAAAATTTTTGGCAAAATATTTAAATATTTTTCATATTTTCCAAATTTTGTTTTAGATAAAACTAAATAGATATTAGTTTACACATATATTTTGAAAATGTTATCCTTGAACGTTTTGTATTCATAATATTATTCCTTTTTGAATTCCAAAACATCATCCTTGAAAGTTTTGTATTCCATAATACTATTGCTTTTTGAATTCCATATTTGTTATGTTTGTAAGTTTTCATTGAAAAATTTGAAAAGCAAATGTTTTTTTTTTAGAGTAACAAAGAATCTGAAATTTTTTATGTTTGTAAGTTGAGTCTCTCCCGCACAGAAATATATAATAACATTTCTTTTCTGTCTCTGCCCATTATCCCTTTACCATGACCATCCTCTATTGAGAGGAACTAAAAAAATATTAAGATGGGTGTCTCTCCTGCCAAAAGATATCATAACATTTCAGTTCTGTTTCTACACATTATCCCTTACCATCCTTCGCTAAACCATATATATATCTTACATTTTTTAAACAATTGCATTGAAGATACAGCTTTTGATTATCTTTTAGGAAAACACAATCCTCGACTCATAGGGAGAATTACATAAAAAAATCAAAGTGACACTGGCATTAATAATGAATACTTTAACAGATGAATGAATTTGTGTGTGGTATAAAGAATTGAGAAAGATAGTGACAAAAAGCTTTTGGAATTACAATCCTCTGCCTATGCTATCGCAGGCCTGTTCCTGCGTTCTCACCATGTTGGACCAAAGTGGAGTTGAACGCTTTCTGAAACATTCTTCTTTTCATAGTTCAGGCAGGCTTTCGCCGTTGTTAAATCTTTCTTCAGTCTGGTTATATAAAATATATGTGTTATATACGTTTCTGGGTGTTTGTTTTTCTGCAATATCTGATTGGTACTGGTACATTCTTGAACTGTGATTCTACTTCTGGGAACTGCTCCGTTTGATAGACGGATTGAAGGACTGATCAGAAGTATCACTAGCTCTTACAATTCCAACCGACCCATTTGTTAAAACTGGATATCTATGAATCCCCGCTGCATTAATCTCGTTAACTGGACACGAACCTCCCTTGCTTCCAGAGGGAGGCTTGTAGTTTTTACATCCAGAGGGGCCTGTCGGAGCCACGGGAGTACCCTTTGGAAGGGATTGAAACCATACATTCTCCATCTTAATAGGGTTACTATTTTCGACTTCTCCCAATATGAACTTTAATTTCATCGGCCTGCATGCCCAACTTTCACTAACCATCACCCCCATAACCATAGCAAACAATAAGGCGAGTYGTGTTGCTCTTCTCATTTCCATATTACCGCAACCCAGCCTGGCTATCAATACAAAAATCAGAAGATGAAAACTATGCTCCAATTCCAATTCCAATATCAATATCAATATCAATATCAGAACAATATGCAGACTGTATGTTCCCTGCAGCTATATATATGGAGTGGTTACGCGGAGAGGAGGCGTGGGTGGGTATGAGAAAACATGGTTGAATGGTTGAGGGGCGACTCCATAATCTGGTCAGCCTTTAGGATTCGTTGACACAGTCACTGGAACGGAATAGACTGGTCAGAGAAAACCGTCGTAAATGGAGGCGATTAAAACTCGGTCAGCCGCCGCTAAGTAAAACTCCACGACCCATCTAAAATCAAAGTCGACTTTTCCATTATATTGACTTTGACATTTTAACTTCAGTCGGTGTGAAATTAAGCAGTTAAATAAATCATTATATAATTTGTTGTTGTTGGAATTGAACTGGGAAACTAAATTCAATTTATATATATAAAATCTTCGAACCATTTTAGTTAAATTTAATTGATTTATATATAATTATTTAATTATTTTAGTTAAATTTAATTGATTAATAATAATAATAACAATTTATTTTTAAGGTCACGACCAAGCCAACACACCAAATTAATGTATGAGATTTCTTTGTTTAAAATAAATTTTAATTTTGGATTTATTAAATATTTAAAATAATAATATTTGAAAACAAAATTTTCATACTACTTTTCTTTCTTTTAATGTTACATAATCATATATAAATTCAATATTAAATTACATTTATTTTAAATAATTTTATTAAAAAATATTCTAATTTTGGATTTATTAAATACTTAAAATAATAATATAAAAATTGAAATGTAATAAAATAAAATAAAATAAAATAAAATAAAATAAAATAAAATAAAATAAAATAGATTTATATTTATTGAATGGTTATGGTTTAGTTATTGAGATAGGGCTTTTACCATGCAAATAACTCAAATAATATTACCCAAATTTAAATATAAGTGTAGAACCCTTGTTTTTATGTAAAAAGGTCTTTAACGCCCTTGGTTTTATGTAAAGAAGGTCTTTAACAACTCCAAGTTAATTTCCTTTGAATTCATCTATCGAATGCACTTCGATTTTCTTGAAAAAAAATCCAACATTAAAATGAAGGATACTTCTTCATATTTCAATTATTCTATTGCCTATAGAATGAATTATACAGTGGGCTTATGATGAATAACATTTTTATTGTGACTTGGTTTCAAAGTGACACAACACCATGTTTTTTTCTATTATGCTTTGTTATCATTGTTTTTTCTCTCCATTGGTTAAGATTTTCTACTCTCCAAAAGTGTTTGAGTGTTATCAGTGGAATTTATATAATGCTTTCACTTTAGATAATTGTTAATTCAGGAAACATTAGTGTGACATTAATTTGACTCCTTTTTAGTTTGTTATGTCTCATAATCATTCATATGCAAATTTTATGTAAGTTGTTAGACAATTTTCACAATGATTGATTTCAAAATTATTATTATTGTTGTTGTTGTTGTTATTATTATTATTATTATTATTTTACTTTAATAATTCATTTCATGCATTTGAAAGGATTTTTGTTCTTATAAGATTTAGTTTCAAAGAAGGTGAGGAAATAATTCCTAGTATTTATCCTTCTTGGATCACTACCCCTCCATTACAATTTGAAAAATTTCTTTACGTCTTTTGTATGTAGTTCAAATTTTCTTTGTTGGCATTGAATCTTTCTTAAACTCTTAAGTGCACTTGGATTGAACTCCTCTATTAAGAGAACTTGATCCTATATTTCTTCATCCAACAAGGAAGGTTAAAATAATCACACGTTTTCCACATTAATAACAAAATACATTCTTATTTATGAAGGTTGATTCAAACTAAATACATCTACTCCAACATGTTCAATCATTTCAAATGGTCCATACCTCAATGATTTAAACTTCTTGGCTAGCCATTGCAACCCATGTTTGTTGGTGGTTTGTTGAGATACAACCAAAATTTGTCTCTAACATGGAATTTGTGGTCTTTCTTGTGTTTATCACGTCGAAGATTATACTTCTCTTAGCTCTCTTTAAGMCATTCCTATACCTTGAGGTGAATCCATTTGACACTCTCAATGAATCTAATTTCTTTGTTAGCCTCCTTGCATTCTATTTTCTCACTTTCTTCTTGTTGTCCATAAACAACATCAATGGGCGATGGTGGAAAAAGATCAAAACAAGTTTCAAAAGGGTACTTTTGATTTATGTAAGAAATTATCTATTAGAAGAGTTTTGGATATATGCACATTGTTCATCTTAAGACTTTGGGTACCTTTTGTTATACCCCCTAAAGTGATAAACCAAAGTTCTATTGGCAACTTCAATTTTTCCATCTATATTTGGATGGAAAGGTATTGATTGCTTCAAATTGGTATCCATGTTTTTCCATAATGTGACCTAGGATTTGTTGAAAAACCTTGAATATCTATCTATTACAATAGAGTCAAGAAGACCAAAATTAACCCGTAAAGTTGAGAAAAATAACTAATGTACCTCATGGTCCTTAATGGTCTTTTTACAAGGCACGAGTATACACATTTTACTAAACTAACCCACAATTAAAAATAAGTAATCATGACCATGTTTTGACATTGGCAACTCTCCAACACAATCCATGGATATAGTCTACCATGGTCTAGTAGGTACCAATAGTGACATATATAGTCTAACCTTATTGTTTGTAGGCTTCATTATGCTACAAAAAAACACACCCTTTAATAAAGTTGGAAACTTGTTCTTTTTTTTCTTCTTCTAATAAACACACCTTTGTAGGTTAGCTACTATTTGATCTAGTTTGGATTTAGAATGAAATGTAAAAATGTAATATTAAAAGCACATTATTACAATGAAAATGTTATTTTATTAAGGGATCAATGGTGAAAAACACTTCAATATACATAACAATACAAAATGACCATAAGAAGGGGTAGAAACTACCTTTTAACATAAGGAAGAAAACCTCCAAAAATCCTTACCTAAGGAGTTGAGGCAGTGAAAAGAATGCTAGCCTTTGGAAGTCTAGTTGGTATGTCAACTTCTTGGGGTGATAACTTTAACACATGAACTCATTTTTGGTCATTGTTTAGGAAATTACAATATTATTTTGAGATCTATGTGATTGGAAATCTCAAATATAAAAATTACCAAAAAAGTGTGGGAAGGGCTCATAGAATGCATTGGGATTTCAGGGCTTGCAAAGATACCATAAATATGACAAAGTTCAAGACTATTTTTGAGATAGTGGTAGTCTAAAATAGCCATCTAAAAGTCCCAAATGGAAAACTATATTAATCATTCTCCCTTAGGAATCAATGTTCCCCATGGTGTCAAGTTCCCACAATAGATGGGGAAAAAATTGTTGAATTTGACTCCTATTAAACCACTTGCATTGGTAAAGAAGAGCCTTGTCTTGACAATCTGATAGATTTGAATGTTCTGTTGGAAGGTGCTCTTCATTTTGGTATCAATGGTGTGATCTGTTGTATATTTCTCAAAATAAATTAGGGTTGATATTAGAGGATAATTACTTTTCCACCTCCCAGGTATCCAATAGAGGAAAAAAATACAGTCGAAGTAGCACCACATTAAAGATAATTTGTAAGCGAAGGAAAATTTGAAGGTTCAATTGAAAATAATTCTCTACCATAACCTAGGTGATCGTGTAAGCTTTGCATTAGAGTGGTATGGGATTCTTGTAGGGGCCTACGAGTCACTCTTTCTAAAAGTGAAACCATACCTTATGACCAACCTAAAAATTGTGGAACCAAATGTTGATTTTGTTGATGCTTATAGGTGGTGTTTTCTTTCTACATAATATCATGAACTTATTCCTAGTTTTGTTTGATTTGTTCAACAATTTTTGATGCTTTGTTTTCCTCATTCTGAAAATGGGAGGATTATTCCTACAATGATGTAATGGGAAGAGATACATCAATTAGAGATAATAGTTGGAACCTTAGGCATAACTGAAAAAGGTTGTGGCCAATAGAAATATGAAGAGTTTCATTGTAGCTATGTTGGACATAAGGAAGGATTTCAACCCATGTATGTGGATGCTTAGAGTTGTGTGTTTTTAGGATATGTACAATCATCTTGTTGAATACCTTTGTGTGTCCATCGATTTAGGGATGGAAGCAAATCTATCAATGGTTAGTTCCAATGTCATCATGAACCAAAGACTAGACCAATATATAGTTATAAAACTACTATATCTATATAAAACAATGGTTTAAAAAAACCCATAATGAACCTAAACACACATTAAAAAGATCTTAGAAATGCACTATGTTGTGACACTCATCTTGTAGGGTGCCAAAATTTATATTTGAGAGAACTTATCAAGAATAAAAAAATGCAATAATTACCATGCTTTATTGAGGGAAACCCTCAAATAAAATCCACGGGGAGTAGCTGCCAATGCTTATCTAGAGAGGAAAAAGGAGTGCAAATCCTTTACTTATTGATCTCAAGTTTAACAATGACATGCAAAGTGCATGATTTGATATATCTATTGATGCCCCATTGAATATTTATCTAGTATAAGTACTTTTGCAACACCGTGACTATCTTTTTCCTGTCAAATTTCCTTACCACCAAACTATAGAGCTCCTTTGAAATAATTTTCTCATGTCCACCTAAAGGAACACATAGATGGTCTAGATGGCCCATAATTTCATGGTGGAGGTGAAAGTATGAAAATTATTTATCTACAATCAATTTTTGGTATGTACTAATGAATTTAATATCATTGTCATACAAACATGGACACTTTCTTTTTCTTGCAAGAATTCAGGAATTTGGTGAAGGTACAATTGGAGGTTGACTGATGTATTCTACAACTCAATTGGTTCTCCCTTCTTATAATTGATATTTAGGAAGAAGAATTGAAGGAAAACATACCACTTCTAAAGATGGTCATTCTACAACTTTTCTTGGATTTGTATAAATTACATAGGCTCGTGGTTAGTGTGGATGATCATTCCCTTTCCCAAAATAAATAGATTTCACCGCTGATAGACCTAAAAAATGGAGTACAAATCCTTGTCATAAATGGGGTATATGTGAGAAGCATCAAATAATTTATTATTGTGATAGGCACTAGATGTACATGTTTTGTGAGGATTGTACCAATGACATAATCTAAGTCATCTATCTCAATTTCATACATTTATCACAAATATAGTAGAATTAGGATTGGAAGCATGTAGAGGTGGCACTTCAACTCAAATGCATTTTGATGTGCCTTGGACCAATTAAAATTGAACTTGTATCCCTCCTTTTTAACCTATCTAAGGGGCCAAGAAATATGAGAAAAACCCAACATGAAGTCACAGTAAAAGTTGGCAAGGCCCATGAAGTTATGAATCTTTGTTGGTATAATTGGGGTGGGCTATTCATGGATGAATTGGATTTTGGATAGATATACATGCACCACACTCTAATGTATCCCATATATTGAATTCCATGCATTCTAAATGAGCACTTATCTAGGTTGGCATATATCTTGTGTGTTAGTAGGGTGATCAATACTTGTTGGATGTGATTCAAATGCGCTTTGTGGGTATTTTTGAAGATGACCATGTCATCTAGGTATATGACCACAAATAATTGGTGAATGGTTGAAAAATATCATCCATCATCCTCATGAGCATAATTGGTGCATTATTCAAGAAAAAAGGCATGACCAACCACTTGAAGTGGCCTTCCTTAGACTTGAAGTCTTTCCTTATACTTTAAGGCTATTTTCCACACATTAGTTGTATTGATTGGCACCTAGTGATAGCTTGACTTGAGATTATTTTTTTGAATAAATTTGCACCTTTTCATTGATTAATTAGATCACAAAACTGTGGGAGTGGTACTAGTTCTTGACTATGAGCTTTAACTAGTAGAAGTACTTTTGCAACATTGTGACTATCTTCTCAACTTCAAAATTACCTACCACCCAACTATATTGTTCCTTCAAAATCATCTTCCATGATTTCCTAAATAATCATATAGATGGATTAGATGGCATAGAAATCCATGGTGGAGCTGAAATTATGAAACTTGTTTACATGTGACCAATGTCTAGTATGTACCAATGAAGCTAGGGTAATTGTTAGATAAACATGTTCACTCTCAATTCTTCCATATCGAATAATTTATAGATTTGTTCAAGGCATAAGTAGAGGTTGATTGACATAGTATGCAACTCAATTGGTGCTCCCCTTATACTTGATAACTAGGTGGAATTGTTGAAGGTACATAGAATAATTTTAATCATAGTCATTCTACAAATTGTCGTAGATCTATGTAAATCAGAGAGGCTTATGATTAATGTGGATGATAATTTACTTTCCTATAGAGAATGATTCCACTGTTGAAAATAATCAACAATGGTTTAAAAATACTTGTCATAGATGGGGTATCTATGAATTGTGTCAAAGATTTCCTATTGTGATAGGAACTAGATGCCCATTTTGTGAGGATTGCACTAATAGCATAATCTAAGCCACTTGTCTCAATTTCAAGCATTTTTCATATATATATATATATATATATAGTAGAATTGGGACTATAAATGTGTACAAGTGGTGATTTATCTCCTCAATTTCCTTTTGATGTCCCTTGGCCCATGAAAAATTAGTATTGGATACTCCATTTGTTACCTATCTAAGGGGCCAAGAAATATGAGAAAACCCCAACATGAAGCTATAGTAAAAGTCAGAAAGGCCTAAGAAGTTACAAATCTCTCTTAGTATATTTGGGGTTGGCTAGTCATGGATGACTTGGATTTTTGGTTAGGTACACATGCACCATGCCCATCCTCAACGTTTCCTGGCTATTGAAATTTATGAATTTTGAATGGGCATGTATCTAGGTTGGCATATAACTTGTGTTTCCATAAGGTGATCAATACTTTTTGAATGTGATTTAGATTCTATCCCTAGGTTTTGTTAAAGATGATGATCCCACATAGATATATGGCCAAAAATAATTGGTCAATGGTTTTATAGTATCATTCATGATCCTCATGAACAACATTGACACATTATTCAGGCCAAAATGCATGACCATCCACTTGACATGAACTTTGTCAGACAAGTAATCCTTTCTTAGACTTGAAGGATATATTCCACACACCAATTAATGGATTGATTGGAAAATGGTGGTAGCTTTAATTAAGAACAATATTAATAAATAACTTGTCACCTTTGCACTAATTGAACATATAATCAATGTGGGGGATGGAATACCAATTCTTCACTATGGTTTTGTTAAAGGATATGTGGCCAATAAGGAGTTTCCATGTATCATACTTCTTCTAAGATAACTTAATAGGGCTCTAATAGGGTGAGGATATTGGTCAAACATAATCCTTCTATATCATCTCTTAAATCTAGTTTTGATCTTTGCAATCTCCAAAAGAAAGTTTCTATATAGAGGGACATTAGGTAGATGGGCATTGAGTGCCAAATAAATTGTATGATTTACCTAACAATGGAGAGGTATTCCTATAAGTGAGGTTAATACATATACATATTCTTCCACTAAATGATCTACACCAGGTTTTGCATTAATGATCCATTTTACTCTATGCTGGAAATCTTATGGAATTGAGGCTAAATCAAAGTTTAAGGATTTCAGCTCAGCCAATAATGACCATGTGCTACAACATTTTTCATTTTTGTGCTAATGAATTTTGTGGTGGTCACACTACTTTGATATTTCCTTCCTCAAATTTCCCTTCTCTTCTTTGAATGTAAATTTGAATGGTTATATTAAGGATAGTTATCTTTAATTTGTCATTTGTTTTCAGAGTTAGGGTTGAATTTACCCTTCTTGTTTTATGAATAACATCTTACCCCATACTATTCTTACCCTTTTGATAGATTTTTTCCTTAATTTTGATGAGATAACAATAAGTAACTCTTGATGTAAATATGTCCATAATATCTATTTTTGTTCAGATGTATCTGTGAAAGTCGTTGTGGTATTTAAGAACCAAGTGTCATTGAGAGTCCTCGATACATATTTTTGTACATATTGTAAGACATGTGTTAGCATACTTTGACATAGTCTAGGATTTAACTTGGCACATGATTGTTCATATGATGTACTACTCTTCATAGTTTGCAATAGGTAAATACTCCTCATTGAGGATATTGACAATTTCCTCTGAAGTGGGTTCTATCAAATAGTTCAAAATATCTAACATGTTGCACACAATGAATATCCCACCAATATTTTATATGGGGAAGGGACTTCAAAAGTACAAAAGTAATATTCTCATTGTTGTAAAAGCTATGAACATTGAAATAGCCATCTAGTATATTTAACCATATCTCCAAATCACCTACATGTATCTTTCGTTCAAATAGAGGGATATCAAAATCAACTTATACATTGGTAGGTTGCATTCCTTCAAAATAATTGATTATTGAAGGTGCATACATTTTTATTTAGTTTCATTGAAGGGTCTAGGTGAAATGGTCTACCATCTCATTCCTTTGTCACTCATGGTATTATTAGAGAAAAAACTTGATAGGATATCCTTCTCCATCATCTCTATTTACTTAGATTTCCAAGGGAGGATCTGTGGGTTGATGAGGAAATTTTTCACTACAATTGGTTAGTTTGGGGTCCAAATCCATATACACTTACCTCATCGGGGACATGCATAGAGAAACAATAGAGAGAAAAATTGTCTATTACCATTGATCTAGATTAGATTGGGAATGAAATAAAAAGCAAAATATTGCAAAGATAACACAAAAAAATTATTGAATGTAGAGTATTATAGTGAAAACCAAATTCTACCAAGGAATCAAAACAGGGAAAACAATACAATACATAACAACACAAAGTGGTAGTTTATCTTTGAGAAGATATGTTACGACTACAACCATTCACAAAAAGGCCATTACAAAAGTATGAAATGCTTTTGACATAATTCCAAAAAAAGAGAAAAAAACCCTAAGATCCAAAAAATCCAAGCTAGGAGTTGAGGTGGTGAAAAGAATGTAGACTTCATGGAGCCTAATAGTTATGATAACTTCTTCGACAATGAATTTGACATATGAGCTCCATTTAGGTGGTTCTTTGGACTTTTACATTGAATATTTTAATGTCTATTTGTTTTTCAATAATAGGCATCAAATATGGGAAGTCCGGGTGTCAAAATTGCCAAAACTTCATGGCAAGGGCCTAAAAAATGCTCTATAAGTTTAGAACTTGCAAAACTATTGGAAGTTTGATAAGGTCTAAGAAATGTTTTGAGATGGTCATAGTCTTGAATGGCCACCTAGAGGTCTATTATGCCCCCCTAAATCATTGTCATATGTAAAAATGGTTAAGAACAAACGATTCATGTTTCTCTCTAATGCTTTGAAGCATTTCATCCCTTGGGATGCATAACTTACCATACTTGCAAACTATCCCATCTTGGAGATGGAATTCAACTCTCTCTTCCAAATCAATAGTTGAGGTGGTTTAAAATTATTGATATACTTATCCAAAACAGTCATGTTTGAAGTGTTTTTCCCCATCTACCTCACAAATGATAACTAGAAAATCATCCAATCCAAAAGGTAGAGAGGAAATATATCTATATAAGATAAAATATATATGCATAATAAAGAATGTGATGAATCACAAGAGATCTATTGATGGTATAAGTATTCATTCACTAGATACAAGTTTGAAGTGTTATCACCTTTCACGATTATTTATTCTTCTTCTTCTTCTTATTATTATGTAATGTATATTTATGTACATTACATGTACCACCTTAAATATTGATTTGTTCTCAAAGCATAGTTAAGATAAGGTACATCTTCGATATTTCTTGTATTTATTTCACTACTTTGGATGGTGTTTTGAATGAAGAAATAAAACAAAATATCTTTGAAGGTTTGAACAATACTATCACATTGAAAAAGGGTTAATCCACATTTAGTTGATATTGTTCAAATTGTATTGTCCAATATTGATAAGGATTTATTTTATTTTGATTTTCAATAAACCTCTGGAATCAAGTCGAATTGGCATTTTGATATCTAGGAATATGGGTTGAGTTTTTTTTGGTTGATGTTGGTATATTTATTTTTTGCAATGTTGAATTTATTATTAGAGAGGAAAGAGGGTGTAATTTCATAAATTCCTTATAATGTATCGATATTTGAGACTAATTCTTTGGTATTTACTGATTTGTTGATCCCTTTAGCCTAAGATACAACTTTGTTGGTGGGAGTGGTGATAGATGGATCTATTACTAGCCCCTAATCCTCCCTAGTTGTCATGGTTTTGAAGAAAGAATGAAATTTGTGTATGTACCTTGACTTTCACGATCTTAACAAGTTGACAATCAAAGATAAGTTTTTAATTCCGATCATTGATGACCTCTTGGATTAACTTCATGTGGCACAATTCTTCATAAAAATTGATCTTCATTCTAGTTATCACCAAATTCAAATAAAGGAAGTAAATATTCCTATGAACACATTCTGCACACATGAAGGACATTATGAGTTTTAGGTGACACCTTTTGGTCTATCCAATGCCCCTATCTAGTTTTTAGAGCCTCACGAACAAGCCATGTTTTTGGCCCTTTCTGCACAACTTTGTGCTCATTTTCTTTGATGATATTTTGACCTACAAAACGAACTTGAGGTAAATGTTTCACATGTTGATAAATAACTACAATTACTACAATATAACCCCTTTTTCATCAAACAATTCAAATGTGATTTTGGTGCTTTTGAATTGGAATATTTTTGTCACATTGTAAGTAGGGAAGGGGTATAATTTGGCCCCAATAAAATAAGGTAATGAAAGAATGGCCATGCCAAAAGATATGGGAAATATTATTTGGTTTCCTTGGTATTATTTTCTACTACAGGAAATTTGTGAGGACAATGGTAGAATTGTAGCTCCATTAATATCCTTGCTATAAAAGAATGCCTCTATATGGAATGATGTATTCGAGCATGCCTTCCATTCCTTGAATGAATCTATGTGTACTATTCTAGTGTTGGTAATGTCAAAATTCACTAAGAATTTCATATTGGAACGTGTTGCATTCGACAAAGGTATTGGGGTGGTGTTGATCCAAGAAGGGTGCACCTTGGAATTCACTAGTAAATAATTGTGCGATAAAAACTTGGATACACGAATGGAAAGGATAACGTGGTGTCCAATGACTTCTACTTGAAATATGAGGAGGAAGGGTCCTTGTTTTCTTTATCCTTATCGGTGCCAAATTTCATTATAGAGGTACTCTGAGAGTGGATGGATAATGTCAAGATCGTTCAACTCTTGTAATGGAATAGGATGATCCAACCCCCCTAGAGGATATACTTGATAAAATATAAACCCTTAACTTGGGAATAAACACAAATATATCCACACAATAATAACACTAATATATAGATAGAATCTTTAAGGTAGCGTAATGCCATCAAATACTCCTTATGTAAGGAATCACTCTGCAAGACATTCTTGCTACAATATAATCATCAACATCCACTATCTCTTAATACAATGATACTCATGTGTATAGATAATTTCTCATCAATATTCATAATCATCTATGTCAAATACCCCTTATTATTATATTCATTCCTTTTAACTATCTATTGTGCATATATATTACCCACCAACTACTAAGTGGGTCTTAACTACCTAGTGCGCTTATATATTTCCCACCAACTACCAAGTGGGTATTAATCGATGATTTATGACCTCATTACATAACTTATTACCCTTGGGTACCCCATATTATCTCCCGTAGGTACATTACATTCCACCCTCGTTCACATGTTTCATCCTCAAAAAAAGAGTGGAAGCCATATAATATGATATGCTAAGCAACATAGTTAACTGGTACCAATCATGAGCATACATCCATCCTAGTTTAATGTGGACACGAGGTCCAATTACTCTCTTGAAACCTCAATCTTGGTTCTAGTTTCTCCTTTGGTTCCATGTTGTCACTATGATACTCTAATATCTCCATGTATTTCTCTTAGTCCTCCATGTGCTTCCATATTGGTTGCCTTTTTGGCTCCGTGTTGGTCCATAGTAAGTTTTTTGATGCTCACAATCTTGCCTTGATGATTTCTATTTCTCATGGTTATGTGTGTGGTGATTGCAACAAACTTAGATATTTATTCTTCTCTCTTTGACTCTTCATTTGGTGATTCCGTTGAAGAATGCATATATTTGTGTATTTTTCTTTATTTTAATTTCCTTCATGGGGATTTCATTTAGGTTATTTTGTATACTCTTCATCTAATTCAACCTCAGACTCTTCATCTGATATGTCTAGAGGTAATATGATGATTTTCTTGATAACCATTTCCTCTTGTGCCACCTTGGGAATTTCTTTTTTAGTAAGAGAAATATTCTACAATGTGATTTTCCTTTTCTCATACCATAGCTTCATAAAATTATTTTGCATATTAATATTAATTGTACAAACTGGGTCCATCCAAGGATATCCAAGAATAATATCCACATCACCCATATCTATATCATGAAAATTTGAATGCAAAACATGTTTTTTTTTTTTTTTTTTTTAAGTAAAAAGGATGGGACCTGTTATATTATCATTTCCAAGTTACAATGACTGTTTGCGATGCCAGCTATCCAGCCTAAATAGGAAACCGAGACAGCTGGGCATCCTGTGCCATGTGTTTCCCAGTTAACAAAATTTATAGAGTTTCGTCCTGCCTGAAGGAAACCAAGACTACCACCATTAATTTTAAACTGTATGCCATAACTAGTTACAAAATAACTAAGATCTAACT
This sequence comes from Picea sitchensis, assembly GCA_010110895.2. NCBI lineage: Eukaryota > Viridiplantae > Streptophyta > Pinopsida > Pinales > Pinaceae > Picea > Picea sitchensis. Next base: position 66,583 of record SNQJ01S0056263.1, read on the forward strand.
GGGCCAAAGTCTAGTTCAGAAACATAAAAAGAAATTCCTAACCAAGAGTATCAGTGAACCTTTTAGCCTGTGCATTCATTCTCATCCCCAAGCTTGCGCCAACCTTCCAGAAGCACGTAGGTCTGCGCGCACGTTGGACACTGCCGCTTTGGAAGGGTTCTGGAGTGAGTCGCGAACATCATGTCGAGCCGTTGATCAATATGGGCGAGGTGAAAGACCTGGTCGTCCAACAGACTCCTCATATCGAAGATGAGAGAGAGGTACCCCGAGTCGATGGATAATTGCTGGTCCTACCAGTGGCTGTCGACGGAGGCTACAGGAATGGGTCCTGTTGTGCCCTCACTTGCATGTGCTGGTCGGTTGGAAAACTGGGTTGCTGCCTCCATAGGTGCACCCGTTGGTGAGTCTCTGTTCCCCTGGGTGCGAGACGAGGTCTCTTATTCGACATAACAAGTGGTGAAATTCTCCTCTGGACTATTGGCTTTGGGACCAGGCGGATTGTCTGCAGGCGGATTGCCCGCAGGCGGAGGCTTATCGTGTGAGCCGAAATCTGTGGGTGGATTCCAATTGTCTGGGACTGTGAATAAAGGGAGCTTGGGATAGCTCTGCATGGCATCCTCCAAGGTGATCTCTTCCATGTACACCATTGGAGGCATTCGTGGTCTTTTGCGCCTTCGGATGGATGCCATGGCCAACGCCTGCTCAAATTTATTTTGTCTTTGGCGTCGAGATTCGGCTGTGTACCACACGACACCCTTGCGCGGTTTACCTCTAGCTCTGGGCATGGTGGAGACCCTGGAGGTGACCAGGGTTCCTTGCGACGGGAATGCTCTACTCCAGAGCTTCAACGAGGCATCAAACTGCTGCTCTAGTGGAGTGAACTGCTGCTGCTCCGAAGGAATGAACACTGCGGTGGTCGAATGTCGCTCGACTTTGTCAATTCGAGTGATAAGGAGGAGGGCCACCACAATCGCCATAGCCATTAAGGATTTCTGTTGAGTGCGCTGGTGCCCTATACCATTCACTTGCGCGAGGGGGCTCATCGACTGGTTATGGCTGCGCATATTCATGCTCGGTTAATGGCTGAGTGGATGGTCGCCAGTGGATGCATTAATACTGCGTACTGGCGCTGTTTCGCATGGCTCCGGCTTGCTACGTGGCACCCCATCTGGGGAATGAAAAACATGTTTATTAATAACACATTCATAATAATATTCAAATCTTGAAAAAATTGAAAAAATGTTCTTTGAATATGCTTTGTGGGGAGCCAATGCAACATTAACTCAATTATGCTTTCTTCTAGGGTTTATATAAATACTGACTTTATCCTATTGAAGACATCCATAAAATTTTAATAGGATGTTTTGAAATGAAAATAAACCCCTAGTGATTTCTTTATCTTTCTTCATGATGCAAGAGCATCGAGAGCATGGCTAGAGGTATGTTGAAAACCCAAGATGAATATGATGATGATGGTGACGCAAGGTGAATAAAGGTACAAGTATGCATACCATGATGGAAAAATGGTTGATGAACCATGTACAAGAAAGAGTTTCCGAGTGAATCGATAGATACAACGACTGGCAACCCATGTACTTTGGTGGATGGTTACTTTTTTATATGGACTTCAATAATGTTTTTGTTTGCAGGTGAAAGAGGAAGAATATTCAAGATGAAGAAGGAAGAGACCAAATATGTTGGAAGACTGAAGACGAAGATAAAGGCAAAGAACCTAGAAGATGAACAAAAAAATTAAATTTTGAAAAAAAATTAAATTTTACTCTTTTTTAATTCATTTTTGAATTTGTTAATTAAAAATATTTTTATTTGTTTTTTTTTTTACCAAAAAAATAAAAAATAAAATTGTTTATGGGTGTTTATTTTTACAATTTAATTAAGAATTTATTTAGGGGCCTTTTTTTCCCAATTTAATTAAGAATTTGTTTAGGGGTGTATTTTGTTTTTTGCAATGTAATTATTTTTTTAATGTAAATTATATAAACAAAATTAATCA
>SNQJ01S0056263.1:72227-90504 GCA_010110895.2 Picea sitchensis
TTTTTAAGTAAAAAGGATGGGACCTGTTATATTATCATTTCCAAGTTACAATGACTGTTTGCGATGCCAGCTATCCAGCCTAAATAGGAAACCGAGACAGCTGGGCATCCTGTGCCATGTGTTTCCCAGTTAACAAAATTTATAGAGTTTCGTCCTGCCTGAAGGAAACCAAGACTACCACCATTAATTTTAAACTGTATGCCATAACTAGTTACAAAATAACTAAGATCTAACTGGGCCAAAGTCTAGTTCAGAAACATAAAAAGAAATTCCTAACCAAGAGTATCAGTGAACCTTTTAGCCTGTGCATTCATTCTCATCCCCAAGCTTGCGCCAACCTTCCAGAAGCACGTAGGTCTGCGCGCACGTTGGACACTGCCGCTTTGGAAGGGTTCTGGAGTGAGTCGCGAACATCATGTCGAGCCGTTGATCAATATGGGCGAGGTGAAAGACCTGGTCGTCCAACAGACTCCTCATATCGAAGATGAGAGAGAGGTACCCCGAGTCGATGGATAATTGCTGGTCCTACCAGTGGCTGTCGACGGAGGCTACAGGAATGGGTCCTGTTGTGCCCTCACTTGCATGTGCTGGTCGGTTGGAAAACTGGGTTGCTGCCTCCATAGGTGCACCCGTTGGTGAGTCTCTGTTCCCCTGGGTGCGAGACGAGGTCTCTTATTCGACATAACAAGTGGTGAAATTCTCCTCTGGACTATTGGCTTTGGGACCAGGCGGATTGTCTGCAGGCGGATTGCCCGCAGGCGGAGGCTTATCGTGTGAGCCGAAATCTGTGGGTGGATTCCAATTGTCTGGGACTGTGAATAAAGGGAGCTTGGGATAGCTCTGCATGGCATCCTCCAAGGTGATCTCTTCCATGTACACCATTGGAGGCATTCGTGGTCTTTTGCGCCTTCGGATGGATGCCATGGCCAACGCCTGCTCAAATTTATTTTGTCTTTGGCGTCGAGATTCGGCTGTGTACCACACGACACCCTTGCGCGGTTTACCTCTAGCTCTGGGCATGGTGGAGACCCTGGAGGTGACCAGGGTTCCTTGCGACGGGAATGCTCTACTCCAGAGCTTCAACGAGGCATCAAACTGCTGCTCTAGTGGAGTGAACTGCTGCTGCTCCGAAGGAATGAACACTGCGGTGGTCGAATGTCGCTCGACTTTGTCAATTCGAGTGATAAGGAGGAGGGCCACCACAATCGCCATAGCCATTAAGGATTTCTGTTGAGTGCGCTGGTGCCCTATACCATTCACTTGCGCGAGGGGGCTCATCGACTGGTTATGGCTGCGCATATTCATGCTCGGTTAATGGCTGAGTGGATGGTCGCCAGTGGATGCATTAATACTGCGTACTGGCGCTGTTTCGCATGGCTCCGGCTTGCTACGTGGCACCCCATCTGGGGAATGAAAAACATGTTTATTAATAACACATTCATAATAATATTCAAATCTTGAAAAAATTGAAAAAATGTTCTTTGAATATGCTTTGTGGGGAGCCAATGCAACATTAACTCAATTATGCTTTCTTCTAGGGTTTATATAAATACTGACTTTATCCTATTGAAGACATCCATAAAATTTTAATAGGATGTTTTGAAATGAAAATAAACCCCTAGTGATTTCTTTATCTTTCTTCATGATGCAAGAGCATCGAGAGCATGGCTAGAGGTATGTTGAAAACCCAAGATGAATATGATGATGATGGTGACGCAAGGTGAATAAAGGTACAAGTATGCATACCATGATGGAAAAATGGTTGATGAACCATGTACAAGAAAGAGTTTCCGAGTGAATCGATAGATACAACGACTGGCAACCCATGTACTTTGGTGGATGGTTACTTTTTTATATGGACTTCAATAATGTTTTTGTTTGCAGGTGAAAGAGGAAGAATATTCAAGATGAAGAAGGAAGAGACCAAATATGTTGGAAGACTGAAGACGAAGATAAAGGCAAAGAACCTAGAAGATGAACAAAAAAATTAAATTTTGAAAAAAAATTAAATTTTACTCTTTTTTAATTCATTTTTGAATTTGTTAATTAAAAATATTTTTATTTGTTTTTTTTTTTACCAAAAAAATAAAAAATAAAATTGTTTATGGGTGTTTATTTTTACAATTTAATTAAGAATTTATTTAGGGGCCTTTTTTTCCCAATTTAATTAAGAATTTGTTTAGGGGTGTATTTTGTTTTTTGCAATGTAATTATTTTTTTAATGTAAATTATATAAACAAAATTAATCAATAAAGTAATTATCAAGTGATAAGACATTTAGATTTATGAGTCATTTTTCAATGTTATATTTGCGGTGATGTGAGTGATCAAGGTCATTGTTTCAATTAGGTCATAAATTTAATTCCCCCCAAAAAACAGTGGTGCTATTGATAACATCACTTTCGATTCAAGGGTCAATTAGGTCATAGTGTTAACTAAAAAAAAAAGTGGTGCTACTGGTAACATCACTTTTCGATTCAAGGGTCAATTTCAGGGTTCTCTCTAAAATCTCCAGGCTGTGATTTCAAAGAATTCACAATTTTAACCACTTCTAAAAAAAGGGTGCTACCGCTAGCGTCACTTTTTCAAATGGGGGTAAAAATAGCCATGATGAAAAAATGATAACTCTAGAGAGTTCTCGTTAAGTTGGTAATTTTTTTGAGAAATGCTACAATCAGATGTTGAATGAAGTAACTCATTAGAATGCATCATATGATGAGATGCACCTGAATCAAATATTCAACTACTTAAAGATGCAAACAAGGCCCAAGAAGATAAAGCGTTCCCTTTACCTTTCAAAGAAGGTTTGGACACATAAATTTTGTGTTGGTGCATAGCTTCATTCAATGCCTCAAGTTTCTTCTAACATTTCAATTTTGAATTCCTTGGACCACCGCAAAAGCCGCAAGTTTCATATGACTTTTTCTTCTTTGTCTTGGAGGAAGATTCACCAGACTTGGACAGTGGAGATGATTTTGTTTTTTGCTGAGGTTTGGAGAGAGTCTCACCACCTTGTGCATAATCTTTATTCTTTTTATATGAGTTTTTATGCTTACCTTTAGAAGAATGGGTCACAAGAGCTTGATTTTTAGAGTTTGAAAGGACATCAAGTTGCATAAGCTTGGATTGTTCCCTTGTGAGGCGCTCACAAAAAATATCAAAAGAAGGCATTTTAAATTCATACCTTTCAATTTGGATAAAATCAAGAAAATGTGCTGCTCATCGGATAATTTGGATTTTCCACACCCTTTTAGCTGTGCCACTAATGACATGAATTTGACAAGATAATTATCAATAGACGCATGCTCATTACTCAGAAGTGATGACAATTTTGCTTCCAACTATAGGGCTCAAAATTCTTTGACTTTATCAAATAAGGAGGCCAACTTGTCTCAACTTGCTTTCATATTTTTACAACCAACAATGTGGGACAACAAACTACGTGACACATGCAAACCAATGAGACCCATATATTCATCAAGTTTGTTTCTATAGGCGAACCTCTCAATTTCCTTGATGAATACGGGTTGAGCCTCAACTAATATTTGCCAAAACCCTTTTGATTGCAACAACTATTGCATCTTATGTTTCCATGTATAATAATTATTGGGAGTTAGGAGCTCAATTGTCTTTAACTTCACCATTTAAAATAGAGAATACAAAGATAACAAATATGTATCTATGTAACTTTTGCAAAAAAATAGAAACTCAGGCTCAAAACAAAGAGCTCTAAAAGCAAAAATTACAACAACTATTCAAATTCTGCCAAAAAAAAATACCTAGAACTGAGGCTCATGAATCTTTCCAATGAAAGCAACCCCAGGCTGCATCCAGTACTCCGCAGGATTATACAGTGGTCTCCCAACTTTTATATTTGATTCAGGTATAAATCAACTCAACTCAATGTGACTGGAGTTCATAGCATCATAACCAATCTTTTCTCTACCACACGGTGCTGCGAGTCCCGAAAGCTTTCTCGAATTTCCACCAGGGCGTGAGATCGTTCTCCGTTGATATGCAGTGGACTGAGCATGATGTGTTTATTATGGGCCTATGGTGAAGCAAATTCCATTTAATTCAACAACAAAACTTTTTTGGGGGCGGCCCACAAATAATACTCAAAATTTCTGTCCTATTTCGTCATCAAAGCAGAGCATCCATGTCATGGATGGGAATGGTTATCAGAGGATCGAGTGGTTCCAAGAAGAAGTCCACCTCATGCAATATCAAGGCGTGGCTATAGTTCCCCGTGGGTAGAATCGACCGGTTTCTCAAGGCCAACAAATAAGCGAAGCGGGTGGGAGCAGGCATCAACCTTGCGATCGATCTATTGGATGCTTGCTTTTCTGCAATATTTGATCAGTACTACAAAGATTCATGCTGTGATTCTACATCAGGGAACCGCTCATTTTAACAATTCTACGTCTGGGAACTGCTCATTTTAACAACTGGACTCAAGGAGTGATCAGAAGAATCCGCAGCTCTTGTAATTCCAACCGACCCATCTGTTAAAACTGGATATCTATGAATTCCAGCTGCATTAATGTCATTAACTGGACATGAACCTCGCTTGCTTCCAGAGGGAGACCTGTAATTTTTACATTAAGAGGGACCTGACGAAGGCACGGGAGTACCCCTTAAGGGATTCAAACCACCCATTCTCCATCTTAATATTAATATGGTTTCTATTTCGATTTCTCCCAATATGAACTTCAATTTCAGCGACCTGCATGCCCAACTTTCAGTAACCATGACCACCATGACCATGGAAATCAATATTGCCAGTCATTGCTACAACCAAACAAAGCCAATCTACCAAAACAATTCGCCGGTTCACAGTCACAGAATAAGTGATTGATTGCACCAAATTCAGAGTCACAGAATATCCAAAGAAGAATATGCAGACGATATCTTCCTCTGCCAGTGGTAACATGGAATTACCTTCCAGCTACCCGCAAGCTAGCGAGAGATCTGATCCGTGGTCAAAGAAATAGTCAGATGAACATATTCTCTCAATAGATCACACAACTAGAAAATTTCTTAGACAAAAAGAGAAAGTGTTTGCAGAAATGATTTGATACCATGTGAAAAAGACACAAGTATGTTATTTGAAAAAGACGCAAGTATGCGAAGGACTGCAAAACCAAACTATCTAGGGAGAAGAGGTTATCTATTGATCTCCATGAGAGTCCTCAATATATATGATGTATTGAGGATACCAAAAAAAAAAAAAAACATCTAAAATTAACTCGACATTTAAAGAAAAAATCTACATAAGCTTACGACACACTGTAATGTGTTTTGAAATAAGTTTGATTTAAACTAACACAATAGTATATTAAATCTACGGTTAACATTAAAAAATCAACTAGAAAACTAATACCATTTAACTATGAATTCATTGTTATATAGCAACAACCACTTTATAAAAGTGGTTGATATAGGCCTTGAACGCCATTTTCTACTTTTCCTAAATAATGACGTCCTTCAACATATATCAACCACTTTTATAAAGTAGTTGTTTTTTATTGACAAGACATACTTTGGGGACCACCTTTAATATATTAATACATAATTAATGTATAAATTAATTATTAAATTAATAAATATATTATATTAATAAATTAATGTATGTACATTAATAGTTTATTAATATATTAATATAATATATAATAATAATGTATAAAATAAAGTATTAATTTACATTAGTGTACAATTTAATGTAATAATGTAATACATTAACAATACATTATATACATCAATAAATACAATAGATTATAATAATAATAATACATTAATAAAGTAATACATTAATAAAGTAGTAATACAATGACCTTAACCTTAATTTATTTAATAATCCATTATTAAATGTATAAATTAAAGTACTAATTTGTATTAATATATAATGTAACATATTAAATTATTAATATAATAATAATAATATATAATGTAATAGATTGAAAATTGATTGGTACAATCATTAATGTATTAATATAATGTATAAAACTAAAGTATTAATTTACATTAATACATATAGTAACATATTAATTCTTTGATACATTGTGTATCAATTTATTTATGATAATGATGATGATGATTAATATCCACTAAGATCAATTGGTCTAACCGAAGGGGTAGAAGAAGAGTGATTACTTAGCGATTCTTTAGAATTTTTATTGAACCTTGAGAGGGTAAGTGATTACTTGCGATTCTTTAGAATTTTATTTCTGTCCTCGAAAAACATTAAGATAAACTTTCCAAGATCACCATACTTTTGTTGAGTTAAGACGTTAGGAAGGTTGGTAGTGTGAAAAATATTTTGAAAATGAGATCTAATATGGGTATAGGATCGACAATATAAGAGAAAGTGTTTTTCATCTTCAATCTTTTTAGTGTCACAAATGTAAAACACTCTTTCATCCCATGGCATTTTAGGAATTTACCAACGCTCAATTTCACTATGGAGCTCGTGAGAATTTGTTCTTATCTTAGAAATGCTTATTTTTTCTTTACACTTGGAAAAATAGATATATAATTTTGATCTTCTAGATTAGGGTTGATTACATCGTTATAATAACTTAATTTTCTTTTTTCCTCTAACTCTTTATCACACCACATTTTCTCCTTAAATTTTGATTTGACGTTTTTTTTAATAGTATCTTTATTCTACAAAATGGTGTCTTCCATGATTCCCCAATAGCTTATCCAAGATCGGGCATCTTTATGCAATCCTCGTTTGAGTCGATGGTGGTTATGACTCGATTTTGAAATAATTTTAGGAAGCCTCTTGTCTTCCATGTTGTTTAACTTGTTCTTATACATTAGGTATCTAGTCATAGCCATGCTCTCAATGGGGAATATTATTGTTTCTAAGAGAAGGATGGGATAAGGCATATTTCCTTTAATTTTGAGATTATAGGTTATAAAATTCTTTTGTATTTGCTCTATCTTTCTCTAGGATTCACGAGAGATACTACAGCCCCAGACTTCACATCCATAAAGAATAATAGGTGTAACAAGAGTCACAATGACACATTTCTTATTATCCCAACTCCACATATCAACTGATTCACAATTGTTTTCAAGTCCATAATAAGCTTTCCGTCCCCCAATAATCCTTTTCTCAATGCTATAATTCCAATTGAGCTTGTCGTGAATATCAATTCCAAGATATTTGTATGAAGTCACTTCCTCCAAGTTTTTGTTGTCATATACGAAGGTATCATAAGTGATCTTATTGGATTTAATAATCATGATCTTAGTCTTATTAGTATTAACAGTCATACCCATATTGGAGAAAAAATCCTTGAGGATTCTTAGTTGGTTTTCAATATCATGGGGACTCCTTCCCATAAGAACAATATCATCGGCATAAAGAAAAATATTGATGACTATACCAGTGACAGTAGGGCCAACACAACTTACATTTTCCAAGCAATCTTCTAACTTGTCAATGTATATGCCAAAAAGGGTAGGGGATAAGGGACAACCTTGTTTGAATCTGATATAAGAGTTAATCTCTTTTGACCATCCCTCAATGTTTTTAAACTTAGAAATAACATTCTCATAGTCCTTATTGCTACAACCCTTAACTCGAGAGGCACTTTTATCTCTTCCAACCTATTCCAAAGGTTTATCCTAGGAACCATGTCAAAATATTTTCTAAAGTCAACAAAACAACAAAAAAGATTGGTTTTAGTATTGTAGAATTCCTCTGCAATGATCCTAAAGGTAACAATATGGTCCATAGTTGAATGCTATCTCATAAACCGAGCCTATCCTTTAGCTCTTTTACCATGACTTTCTAGCGAAAGGCTAATCTTCTTTTCCAAAATAATTCCATAAAGTTTGGATAAAATCAGACTAATCATAATGGTATTATAATTAGAGGGAATGTTTCTATCGCCATTTTTAAAAATAGGAAAAATGAGGCTTTGCGTGCAGGCTTTAGGGAAGCCGTACTTGACTGCTAAATTGAAGAGCTTGTGTATGTGAGGGAAAATGATTGGCTCTTCGATTTTAAAAATTTCAGCTTGGTAGCCTTCAATGTCCTTAGCTTTCCCATTTGCAAGCCACTTAACCCCGAGCTCTATGTCATCTAAATATTTTTTTTTTTCCTTTGTAGGGACAATAGGAATGGTCTCCATGGCATTAGGGATCTCGTAAATAATTTTAAGGTAGGAATTCCAGTCCCTTAAGGGAATCCTATTATTTCCTTTAGTATTGCGGTTTACAATTTGGCTCCGGAACTTCTTAGGATCCAACTTATATAGTTGTGAAAGTTGTTCTCGCCTTTTACTCATATAGTGCATTTTTTCCCTTTTAATTAGAGATTTGTACGTATTGATCTTATCGAGTTTTAATGACTCATTAGAAGTATCCCTAATGGATTTCCTAGCAATTTTACATTCTTTATCATACCAAGGGTTGGTCGTTCTATTATTCTTTTTATAGGACACCTCGAAAGAGAACTTGTTAATAGAAGTGGAAAGGGTAGTTGTAAAATTATGATAAATTCCTTCAAAGTTGTCCTTATAAGTTAGAAGATTTAATTTATTATTTAAATCCTTTAAGAAAATATCAACTTTAATACATTATTAATTAATAAAATGCTAAGGTATTATTACACTAATAATGTAAATTAATTATTAAATTAATAAAGATATTATACTAATATTGTAATATATAATAATAATGTATAAAATAAAGTATTAAAATGTAATGTAATAATGCAATACATTAATAATACATTACATACATCAATAAATATAATAAATTATTAAGATATTAATACACTAATAAAGTAATACATTAATAAAGTAGTAATACAATGACCTTAACCTTAATGTATTTAATAACCCATTATTAAAGTATAAATTAAAGTACTAATTTGTATTAATATATAATGTAACATATTAAATTATTAATACAATCATAATTTATTAATACATTACATGTTGACAATTGATTGATACAATCATTAATGTATTAATACAATGTATAAACAAAAAGTATTAATTTACATTAATGTATAAAGTAACGTATTAATTGTTTGATACAATAATGTATCAATTAATTTATACATTAGTACATTATTAATTAATAAAATACTAAAGTATTTTTACACTAAAAATGTAAAATATTAACAATATATTAAACAAATTAATAAATAAATTAAACCCATTACCAAATACATTACTTTAATATGAATATATTAATAAAATAGTGTTACATTGAATTTAATGTATTTAGTAAAACATCATTAAGATATTAGTACAAAAATGTGTAATGTAACATATTAAAGTATTAATACATAAACACATTATTAATTAATATATTGCTAAAATATTAATACACTAATAAAGAAATACATTATTAAAACAATAATATATTAATAAATACATTATTAAAGTATTAAACTTTAATAAATATATTATTAAAATATTAATACCTTAGTAAATACATTATTAAAATATTATTACATAAGTACATTTATTGAAAATGATCTTGGCTCATTATGGTTGACTATAACCATGATTTCTTATGATAATGTCTATGAATGACATTAATACATTAATGTATACTATAATGTATTCATTTAATTAATCAACACATTAATATATTTTTAATAAATACATTACTAAAGTATGAATACACTAATAAAATAATACATTAATAATAGTACTAATACATAAATAAAATATTAATATATTATTACATTAATCTAATATATAAATTAAAGTATTATTTTACAATAATATATTAATTAATTGATATATTAATAATGCAATGTATTAATTAATTAATACATTTATACAATATTAATTAATACATTTCTAAACTATTAATACATTAATACTACATTATTGCAATAAAAAAAAATACATTTCATACATATAATATGTATGAAATGCATTAATAAATACATTATTAAAGTATTGATATAATATTACATTAATAAAGTAATAATGAAGTTAATGTATAATGTAAAATATTAAATTATTAATATATCAATAATACAATATTAAAGTAATAATACATTAATAAGTACATTATTAAAGTACTAATAATTTAATAAATACATCATTAAATTAGTAATACATTAATAATACATTACTAAAGTATTAATACTTTAATACATTAATTGACGATGACCATGGTTGACTATGGTTGATCATGACTATGGTTGATTATGGTTGACTGAGGTTTATTATGGTTGACCATGCCCAAGGTTGACATCATGTTTATATTGTCACATTGCGACGTTAGTGAATGGTCGTTTCGTGCAATGTTGGGTGATGTTTTTCACATTGTGGAATAAGGTTTTGTACATAACGTTGTGACAATGGGTTATGTTTGTCACATTACGACATTTGGAAATGTTTCTCACATTATGATGTTAGGTTATTTCTGTCACATTGCGACGATGAGGCAAAGTTAAACACAGTGGGTTGATGAGGTTATACGTCACAGAGAGATAATAAAAAATGTTCGTGACATTGCAATGATGGGGCTATTTTTTTAAATTGTGATGATACATAAAGGTTTGTCGCATTGTGGCGTTCACATATGTTCGTCACATTGCGATGTTAGGAAATGTTTGACACATTGTGATGTCGAGACCATGTTGATTATGGCTAACCATGTTGGACCATGTTGATTATGGTTAACCATGGTTTACTATCACATTGCAATGTTGATAATGTTTTCTTCTTTAGATTGCGACATCAAGTTTTGTTCGTCACATCACATCATAAGGCACTATCGCATTGCAATGTTGATCAAATTTTCTTCGTTAAATTGCGACATCAGGTTTTGTTCGTAACATGACATCATAAGGTTCTGGTCATCACATTGCAAAGTAGGGTTTCTGTTTAGCACATTATGGCATTGGAATAGGTTTTTCAAATTTTGAGAGTGGGTTATATTTGTCACATTGTGACGTCACGAAATGGTCATCTCATTGCCATGTTGGGCAATGTTTTTCACATTGTGGCATAAGGTTTTGTACATAACACTGAGGCAATGGGTTATGTTTGTCACAATACGACATTTGGAAATGTTTATCACATTATGATGTTAGGCTATTTCTGTCACAATGCGACGAGGAGGCTATGTTAATCACATTGGGTTGATGGGGTTATATTCTTCACAGAGCGACAATACAAAATTTTCATGACATTGCGACGATGGGGCTATTTTGTTAAATTGTCACAATAGGGCAATGTTCATCACATTGTGATGTTCTCATATGTTCGTGACATTGAGACGTGAGGAAATGTTTGACACATTACGACATCAAGACCATGTTGATTATGGTTAACCATGTTGGACCATGTTTATTATGGTTAACCATGGTTTATTGTCTCATTGCAATGTCGATAATATTTTATTCGTTAGATTGTGAAATCAAGTTTTGTTCGTCACATCACATCATAAGGTTATGGTCATCACATTGGAACATAACATTTTTTCTTATCACACCATGGAATTAGAATAGGTTTATCATATTTTGATAGTGGGTTATGTTTGTCACATTGCAACATCAAGGAATGGTCATCTCATTGCAATGTTGAACTATGTTTGTCACATTGTAACATTAGGTTGTGTATGTCACATTGGGACAAAGGGTTATATTTGTCATATTGCAACACTTAGAAATGTTTCTCACATTGCGACGAGGATGCATATGTTTGTCATGTTGCGACATTTAGAGATGTTTCTCACATTATGACGTTAGGATATTTGTGTCACATCACATTTCGACAATAGTAAATTTTTGTCACTTTGTGACGATGAAGCTATGTTTGTCACATTTTGGAAATAGGGCTATGTTCATAACATTGTGATGTTACTATGTTTGTCAAAATGCGACGATGATGACGAAGTTATGATGGGGTTATGTTCATCACATTGCGATAATAGGGCTATGATGGTCACATTGCAACATTAATATGTTTGTCATATTGCAACTTTCGACTTTTATTTTCATATTACAACATTGGGTTATGTTTGTCACATGAAAAGGTTGGTTCATGTTCCACACATTATGGAAATAAAGTTTTCTCCATGTTTTTTAAGAAAATATAACAAAGTGTTTCATTTGTCACAAAGATAGGAACTTTGAGCTGATGTGATGTATTACATAGAAAGAAACTTAGAATCATACTCGTTCTAAGAACATTGATAAAACACCATCTTTAACTTGAGAATTTATGATTTTTGCTTGTTCTAAATGAGTATCCCACCCATACAAAAATTTCATTAAATTCCACATAGAAACACTCATATCGAACTTTTATTAAAACCCATATACTAAAATGAATAAATTCCACACACTCATTAAACCATATTTTCAAATCATTAAAACAAATAGACGTAACAATAACCCTAGTAACCATTTGACCTTTGTATATTATTAATACAATATTGTCAATACCATATTATTATTAATTAATAATTATTATATAGAGGGTATCTATGTATAATATACATACATATGCTTAAAACACCCTTTGTATAATATAACTAATTATGTATATTCATAATAACTAATAATATAGTTAATTATTATTATTATTATTGTATAATAACAAGTATTAATAATACTTTATTAATAATATTTGTAATTTCTATAAGTAATAATAATAATTTATTAATAAATTTAATAAAGTATTGATATGTATTAATGGTTATTAATAAAGTAGTATTAATAGTTATTATTATTATTAACTAATAATTATTAATATCCCTTGTATATTAATAATAACTATAATAATTATCTTTAATAATTCTAACAATCTTAATCGTAATAACACAAAATCTAATAACCATTCACCTTAATATATTATTAATACATTATTATTAACATAGTTAAGCATTAATATGAATTAATAATCATTATGACGATGACGACGACGATGATGATGATGATGATTAACGTCCACTAAGACCTAATTGGTCTATCGAACCTTAAGACAGTAAGTGATTACTTGTGATTCTTTAGAATTTTGTTTCTGTGATCGAAAAGCATTAAGAGAAGCTTTCCATGATCACCATACTTTTGTTGAGTTAAGAGGTTAG
This sequence comes from Picea sitchensis, assembly GCA_010110895.2. Taxonomy (NCBI): domain Eukaryota; kingdom Viridiplantae; phylum Streptophyta; class Pinopsida; order Pinales; family Pinaceae; genus Picea; species Picea sitchensis. The sequence goes on from SNQJ01S0056263.1 coordinate 85,311, forward strand.
GAAGGTTGGTAGTGTGATCAATATTTTCAAAATGAGATCTAATATGGGTATAGGCTAGACAATCTAAGAGAAAGTGCTTTTCATCTTCAACTTTCTTAGTGTCACAAAGGTGACACACTCTTTCATCCCATGGCGTTTTGGGAATTGACCAACACCAAGTTTCATTATAAGACTTGTGAGAATTTGTTCTTATCTTAGAGAAATGCTTATTTTTTTTTTCTTTCTGATTGGCAAAATAGATGAATAATTTTGATCTTCTAAATTGGTTGATTACATCTCTATAATACCTTAATTTTCTTTTTCCTCTCTTTTATCGCACCACATTTTCCCTTAAATTTTGATTTGACATTTTTTAGTATCTTTGATACTGTAGAATGGTTTCTTCCATGATTCCTCAATATTTTTTAGTAAGACCGAGGGGCATCTTTATGCCATCCTAAACAGAGTCGATGGTGGTTATGACTTGATTTTGAAGCATTTTTTAATGTCTTGTCTTCCATGTTGTTTAACTTGTTCTTATACATTAGGTATATGATCATAGCCATGGAGCTCAATAGGGGAGAGACTTACATTTCTATATAGGAGGATGGGATAAAGAGTATTTCCTTTAATTTTGAGATTATAGGTTATAAAATTCTTTTGTATTTGTTCTATCTTTCTCTAGGATTCCTTGAGAAAATGCTACAACCTAGACTTTGCATCCATATAGAATAGCAGGTGTAACAAGAGAGTCTCAAAGAGGAGTTTATAATTATCCCAACTCCAAAGATGAGTTGGATTCTGATTGTTTTCAAGCCCATAATAAGCTTTCCATCCCCCAATAATCCTTTTCGATATATAATTCGAATTGGCTTGTCCAATAATCCTTTTCTCAATGCTATAATTCCAATTGAGCTTGTGGTGAATATCAATTCCAAGATATTTGTATGAAGTCACTTCCTCCAAGTTGTTGTTGTCACATACAAAGGTATCATAAGGGATCTTATTGGATTTAATAATAATGACCTTTGTCTTATCAGTATTAACAGTCATACCCATATTGGAGCAAAAGTCTTTGAGGATTCTTAGTTGGTTTTCAAGATCATGGGGACTCCTTGCCATAAGAACGATATCATCGGCATAAAGAAGAAGATTGATGACTATACAAATGAGAGTAGGGCCGACACAACCTGCTTTTTCCAAGCATTTTTCTAACTAATCAATGTATATGCCAAAAAGGGTAGGGGACAAGGGACAACCTTGTTTGACTCCGATATTGCAGTTAATCTCTTTTGACCAACCCTCAGTGTTTTTAAACTTAGCAATAACCTTCTCATACATCCTTATTGCAACAACCCTCAACTCGAGAGGCACTTTTATCTCTTCCAACCTATTCCAAAGGTTTTTCCTAGGAACCATGTCAAAAGCTTTTCTAAAGTCAACAAAACAACGAAAAATATTGGTTTTAGTATTGCGGAACTCCTCTGCAATGATCCTAAAGGTAACAAGATGGTCCACAATTGAATGATATCTCCTAAGCCCAACCTGGCCTTTAGCTCTTTTACCGTGACTTTCTAGCCAAATGCTAATCTTCTTTTCCAAAATAATTCCATAAAGCTTGGCTAAAATGGGGATAATCATAATGGTCCTATAATTAGAGGGAATTTTTTTTATCCCCATTTTTAAAAATAGGAACAATGAGACTTTGCGTCCACAGTTTATATAAACAACATGTGTACTAATCCAAACCCAAACCCTAATAACCATTCACCTTAATACATTATTGCTAACATGATTAAGCATTAATATTAATTAATAATCATTATATAAAGGGTATATGTAGTCTTAAAGCACTCCTCTCTAATATAATTAATTACTTATATTAATAATAACTAATAATAAAGTTAATTATTTTTATTATTATTACTTAATATTTATAAATGTAGTATGTATAATAATAATAAAGTAATAATAATATTTTATTAATAAAATTATTAATAATTTTTTTTTATTAGGGGAATTTAGAGGTTCTATAGCGCACTTGTCAATCGATCTACACCCGTGTGGACAATAACTATAATTATCACACTGACATTAATAAAATATTATTAAAACTTTATTAATAAATTTGATAAAATAATATTATATATTAATATTGTTATTAATAATATTAATAAACCTAACCCTAACATAAATTAATAATGTTCAATTATTATTTAAATTTTATATGAAAAGTTGGTAAAGGTGAAACTACACTCAATTTCAATTACAACAAACAACTCCTCTTTAATTAATAAATCCATTAAAATAATAACTATTATTCATCATTTCCATTTCCATTTACAAATTAAATGAGCTTCGATAATAAATCTATTCTCCTTAATTGCATAAGTTAAGGAAAATATGAACCTTTATTTATCATTTGCATTTACTACTATATATATAGAATTTAATGAACTTCTACAACAAATCAATCCTAAATATAGAAGTAAACGGTGCGGGAACCCACTGAAATGTTATGAGGATTGCAGGGTTTCCTCCGCTAAGCCAATGCACAATTATATTATTGTCCATAGATGGAAAAGAAAGGTCTAATTAAAATTACAAGATGTTTTTCACTAAATTACAAATAAATTTCATGTTATCTAGATAAGTTTATTATTTAAATTACAATAATATGTTTTTAAGAATTTAATAAATTACAAGTCAAAAATTATAAAAAAACATATTGTTAAGGTAGGTGATAAAGAAAAAGCATGTCAACTATGAAAACAAAAAGGGTTAATTATAAGTTTTTTATCCATCTTTAAGGCATGTCAAGTTTGTGATTTTTCATTATGAATTTATTAGAATAAAGCTTACTTTAGGAGACTAGATTGGGTTGGTTGAAGATTTGTAGGAGGTTGTTGAGATATCTTCTCAACCACTCCCTCCAAACCTCCAAATATGGAATCGGTTGGATCTAAATCCAGTTATATATTTACCTATGTATGTGTGTAAGAGTGTAGTAATACAATTTATTGTTTGTGTGTTATTCCTGTGCAATGGTTGCTCTTCCAATTTCTAATTTGGTATCAGAGCTTGGATGGGCTTAATCCCTCATGGGAGTGCCCATGAAGATGTGATAGCCATTGAAGCTGATTCACTGTACATATGTGTGAGAGTGTGGTTTTGAATTAGTGCATCACTTGTGCAAGAATATTTCTGTAGAATTATTTTATTTTGCCGGTATGAAATTTTCGTGATTTTGTGTGGACCGTTTGCTTTCCCTCACTAAAAGCAGTTGCAGGATTGGAGGGTCACTCACTTTGATCACTTGGGCTTGAGACATTTGCGGCAGTGAAAGGACGAATTGGAGTATGTTGATATAGACGTTGTTTCCATTTCCACTTATTCGAGGTCTGTCAGAAGATCACCAGATTAGTTGCGTATTTGCAGATCCATTGCAGACTGTGTGTGTGAAGAGAAGAGTTTCCTTGCGGCTGTGGAGAAAGGTCAACGAAGTTTCAAATTTGTTAAAATATACCAGCCGTCGTGAAGGGGCCATCATCAAGAGAAGAGGAAGCCATTTTTATTCTTTTATGTGTTGCTGCATGAGCTTGAAAGAAATCATTTCATGCTATATCTGGTGGTGGATATCTATCTATCAAATCATCAAGGAGGATATATTGCGCNTTTTATTGGAAGTCACCTTGTGTAAAGGAATGTTGAGGACATTCAGTATCCAAACTTTTCTTCTAGATACTGAAGGATAGCTGAAAGCAAAAATCTGACAGATGAAGGCAAGTTCATAGAATGCATCAATAATTGTCAACTTTGATCACGGAAGCCCCGATGAGCAGAGTTGTCAAATTGTCCAGTATACAAGTGCAAGAAAGATGGTCAGAGGCGTTTTGACTTTAAATGTGTCGATGGAAATCTCGAAGAAGAGGAAGAAGAAAGAGCGGAAGCCGTGTGATTGCAGAGTGAGTTTCAGTGCTGAGGAAGACCAGACAGACAGACGAAAGTTCAAGTGTTGTAATTGTGATTAAGTATTGTAATTTGTAAAGTAAGCATTAAGGGAGGGTATTAGAATAAAGCTTACTTTAGGAGACTAGATTGGGTTGGTTGAAGATTTGTAGGAGGCTGTTGAGATATCTTCTCAACCACTCCCTCCAAATATGGAATCGGTTGGATCTGAATCCAACTATATATTTACCTATGTATATGTGTAAGAGTGTAGTAATACAATCTATTGTTTGTGTGTTATTCCTGTGCAATGGTTGCTCTTCCAATTTCTAATTGAACTCTCATACAATTTTAAGCATTTTTAAAATAAGTTTATGTAAAAAACACTTTCCAAGCTATCAACCAAATGATTCACTAAAAAGAACAATGCTCCTTAAAAGCCATAGTAGATCAGTAACCTCTCAGCCCTGTCAACAAAGCTTTCGGCACTGTCAACAAATACATATGCAAAATGTTAGAAATTCGAAAAACTAAAGTATAATACCGATGAAAAGGACCTCCACAAATTTGAGCATGTCGAAAAATGGATTCGATTAATACATGCAATTGAGTTTGGCCAACTTTGGCCTCCAATTCATGCGAAGGAGGACAACTCGAAGGGATTTCCATAATTCTCCCCATGGGCTGCTTCAAACTGCTATTTTGCAGCATTCTCTAGCTGAAGATATCAGTGATAGCATGGAAACGTGGCCTGCCTATGTTATAGATGTAATACCTAATAATGAAGTTGAAATAGGCCCCTACCTCCCATGAAAAACGTAGCATTAGGTTTGTCTCTAATATGATAAGTGTAACAATCTACACCCACTAATCCACTCCTTTCCATGGCTCTCCTCGCATCCTCTCCATGGTTCTCCTGGCATAGTGTAACAATCTACACCGACTAATCCACAAATGTATGAAATTTTCCATTGGTAAAAAAAAAAAAAAGTAAATCTTAAATGGTTAATTTCCATTATTCTCCTCTCATATTGAAAGGGCAGAAAGGGCGGATATGGGTAAAAAAAAATAAAATTAAAAATTAAAACTTAAATGATTGCTCTCTACTTCTATCTACACCCCAGGTTAATACCCGATATTATTATATTGGGTATCACTATAAAATGTAAATGTTAAAATTAAAGTAATTTTTTTTGGATTTGTTAAATTATTGTTTGTGGTAATTGATAAGTTGATTTAGTAATTTTTTAATCATGTTATTGTGATT
>SNQJ01S0056263.1:90554-111528 GCA_010110895.2 Picea sitchensis
TGAAGATTTGTAGGAGGCTGTTGAGATATCTTCTCAACCACTCCCTCCAAATATGGAATCGGTTGGATCTGAATCCAACTATATATTTACCTATGTATATGTGTAAGAGTGTAGTAATACAATCTATTGTTTGTGTGTTATTCTTGTGCAATGGTTGCTCTTCCAATTTCTAATTGAACTCTCATACAATTTTAAGCATTTTTAAAATAAGTTTATGTAAAAAACACTTTCCAAGCTATCAACCAAACGATTCACTAAAAAGAACAATGCTCCTTAAAATCCATAGTAGATCAGTAACCTCTCAGCCCTGTCAACAAAGATTTCGGCACTGTCAACAAATACATATGCAAAATGTTAGAAGTTCGAAAAACTAAAGTATAACACCGATGAAAAGGACCTCCACAAATTTGAGCATGTCGAAAAATGGATTCGATTAATACATGCAATTGAGTTTGGCCAACTTTGACCTCCAATTCATGCGAAGGAGGACAGCTGGAAGGGATTTCCATAATTCTCCCCATGGGCTGCTTCAAACTGCTATTTTGCAGCATTCTCTAACTGAAGATATCAGTGATAGCATGGAAACGTGGCCTACCTATGTTATAGATGTAATACCTAATAATGAAGTTGAAATAAGCCCCTACCTCCCATGAAAAACGTAGCATTAGGTTTGTCTCTAATATGATAAGTGTAACAATCTACACCCACTAATCCACTCCTTTCCATGGCTCTCCTCGCATCCTCTCCAAGGTTCTCCTGGCATAGTGTAACAATCTACACCGACTAATCCACAAATGTATGAAATTTTCCATTGGTAAAATTTTTTTTTTAAAGTAAATCTTAAATGGTTAATTTCCATTATTCTCCTCTCATATTGAAAGGGCAGAAAGGGCGGATATGGGTAAAAAAAAATAAAATTAAAAATTAAAACTTAAATGATTGCTCTCTACTTCTATCTACACCCCATGTTAATACCCGATATTATTATATTGGGTATCACTATAAAATGTAAATGTTAAAATTAAAGTAATTTTTTTTGGATTTGTTAAATTATTGTTTGTGGTAATTGATAAGTTGATTTAGTAATTTTTTAATCATGTTATTGTGATTGTTATGTAAAAGTGAAAAAGTAACATGATGAACAAAATAATTGATAAATACAAAAGAGTTCATTATAAATATATAATTAATTAATTTGAATGTAAAACTAAAAATATACTACCATCTTCAATTCTTGATTTAACTAAATCAACATAAATAATAATATAAATTGCATTGCTATATAAAAATTTGACAAGAATAAATTTGACAAGAATAATAATATAGATTAATGTTAAAGTATATTTATTAAAATTTAAATATACAAACTTTTTATTTTATTACTTTAAAAGACTCTAATTTACATATATTAAATGTCATATATTTATGTTAATTTAGATTTATTAAAATCCGGAAATTCAGAGGTTATAGGTTCATGTTATTCCAGATTTATTAAGGTTATAGGTTCATGTTATTCCAGATTTATTAAATTGCGAATATACAAACCTCTTCTTTGTTAAGAAAATCTGAGCTTCTGAGGTCAAGATGGATCTCGTTCCCACAGAAAAAACACCATGCGAGTTATGTCCACTCTCCGTTAATATAAATCATAAAACTCCATTTCAAAACATAATAAATATATAATTGACACCGATATTGATTAAAAAATATTGAACACATGTAATGTATTTGATTCCGTTACGAATATTGTGAAAGATAATTACAAAGGATAGAGAGATTACAATCTGCTTCCTGTCATATCGCAGGCCTGTTCGTTCTTCCTCGGATCAAATCAGAGTTGCATGCTCTCTGAATCCTTTTTTAGAGGAATTCAGACAAGCTTATTGCCGTTCTGAGATCTTTACTTGGTCTGCTTATATATACATTCTATGCATTATTTCTTTTGGATCTTTGCTTTTCTGCAATATTTGATCAGTACTACAAATATTCGTGCTGTGATTCTACGTCAGGGAACCGTTCCTTTTAACAATGGGATTCATCTACAATTCTACGTCTGGGAACTGCTCATTTTAACAACGGGAGTCAAGGATTGATCAGAAGAATCCGCAGCTCTTGCAATTCCAACCGACCCATCTGTTAAAACTGGATATCTATGAATCCCCGCTACATTAATCTCGTTAACTGGACACGAACCTCCCTTGCTTCCAGAGGGAGACCTGTAATTTTTACATTGAGAGGGACCTGACGGAGGCACGGGAGTACTCCTTGGAAGGGATTCAAACCACCCATTCTCCATCTTAATATTAATATGGTTACTGTTTTCGATTTCTCTCAATATGAACTTCAATTTCAGCGGCCTGCATGCCCAACTTTCAGTAACCATCAGCGCCATGACCATGGAAATCAATATTGCCAGTCGTGGTGCTGTTCTCATTTCCATATCGCTACAACGAAACAAAGCCAAGCTACCAAAACTATTCGCCGGTTGTTCACAGTCACAGAATAAGTGATTGATTGCACCAAATTCACAGTCACAGAATAAGTGAGAGATTGCACCAGATCCAATATCAGAAGAAGAAGAATATGCAGACTGTATCTTCCTCACATCCAAATATATACACCAAGTACTTACGCGGAGACGAAGAGAAGCCAAAAGAAGATAAAACGCGGAAAGCCGTTGACGGGTGACTTCATATTCTGCTCTTTGGAATAGAATGGAATGGTCTGGTCTACGAAAGGGCATAAAGCTTCTTTGTATAAATCTTCCGCCAATTTTGACGTAATCAGTATTTGAACTTTATATTTACTACTTTGATTTCTCTTTTATTTAATGGAAACGAAAATGTTTCTAGAGGAATTTTATATTTACAACTTTGATTTCTCTTTTATTTTAGAGGAATAAGTTGTGATACAAGAATCGAATTGCGATAAGCGTTAAGGTATTTTTGTCGCAAATAATTTTAATTATTTATTATTATAAATTTTATTTATAAATATTTTGATATATAAATATAATGATGATGATGATTAACGTCCACTAAGACTTAATTGGTCTATCGGACTTTAAGAGGGTAAGTGATTACTTGTGATTCTTTAGAATTTTGTTTCTGTGCTCGAAAAACATTAAGAGAAGCTTTCTAAGATCACCATACTTTTGTTGAGTTAAGAGGTTAGGAAGGTTGGTAGTGTGATCAATATTTCGAAAATGAGATCTGATATGGGTATAGGCTGGACAATCTAGGTGACACACTCTTTCATCCCATGGCGTTTTAGGAATTGACCAACGCCTAGTTTCACTATGGAGCTCGTGAGAATTTGTTCTTATTTTACCAATGCTTATTTTTTTCTTTACACTTGGCAAAACAGATAGATAATTTTGATCTTCTAGATTATGGTTGATTGCATCTTTATAATACCTTAATTTTCTTTTTTCCTCTAACTCTTTATCACACCACATTTTTTCCTTAAATTTTGATTTGACATTTTTTTTAATAGTATCTTTATTCTGCAAAATGGTTTCTTCCATTATTTCCCAATAGTTTAGCCAAGATTGTGCATAAATGGTGGTTATGACTTGATTTGGAAGCAATTTTAGGTAGCCTCTTGTCTTCCATGTTGTTTAACTTGTTCTTATACATTAGGTATCTAGTCATAGCCATGCTCTCAATAGGGGAGAGACTAGTTTCTATGAGGAGGATGGGATAGGGCGTATTTTCTTTAATTTTGAGATTATAGGTTATAAAATTATTTTGTATTTGCTTTATCTTTCTCTAGACAACCCCATACTTCACATCCATAAAGAATAACAGGTGTAACAAGAGTCTCAAAGAAGTGTTTCTTCTTATCCCAATTCCAAAATTCAGCTGATTTACAATTGTTTTCAAACCCATAATAAATCATTGTATTGATGTTGTTTATCTTATTAAAATATAAATATTATTGTTTTTAGTCTGTATTAAAATATACTTAATTTTTTTTTAATCATAACATTTTTATTATAATTTAAATTTTTTACTCATCTCATTTTTATCATATCATAATTTATTTTTTTTAAATAGAGTAAAGTATTTCATGTAGTTTAAGCATAGCTGTTAGTCATCTACTAATCACCTTAAGGAACAAAGGCATTTTAGGTGGTTAGTCATCTACTAATCACCTTAAGGAACAAAGGCATTTTAGGTGGTTAGTCATCTACTAATCACCTTAAGGAACAAGGAACAAAGGTATTTTAGGTACAAACTTTGAGTTTTATTAGTTGTTTCTTTCACGATCTAGATTCCATGTATAATTAAGATATAAATTTATAATTTTTTTTTTCATTATTTATAATAAGATGAATATATATTAATTTACAAAGTTGTTTATATATTAAGATGAAAAAGTTTTATGATATTAGATATATAAGTTAGTTAGAAATGTTTTATTATAATATTTATGAAGTTGTATTTTAAATATATTTACGAGTTTTAATTTAAGATTTAGTGGAAGTTATCGAGGGTTTTAATTTAAGAATCAATGGAAGTTATCGATGGTTTTAATTTAAGAATCAAAATTTAAAATGTGTTTTGATTGTAGATGTAGGTTTCTAGTGGTGTAACATATCCATATTTTTTTAAATGGGTAAAGAAATAAAATGTTATAAAAAGAATTAAAGACATTTATGTTTATAAATTTTGATATATTTATCATTTCATGTGAGTGGATCATGGTCACGATCTCACATACCCAACTTGTTGGAACAATTGTAGAACAATTGTAGTCACCTAATTTAGAGTTTTGGCCTACCCATTGGTAATTCTAGGTTGATCGATGACCAAAATAGTGTTCTATAGTCTGGAAAAGATTCTTTCATGCAATTCAAGGTTGTTAGTTGGTGTATATGGGAAGTGTCTTTCAATATAGTTGAAAACTTTAATAATAATGAATATACTCTTAAGGTTTAGTAAGATTAAGTGTAACTAAATTAAATATTATCATAATTTGGTTATCTTTCATGCAATATGGCTATTTGAGTATTTCAACATATGAGGAGTTTTATAAGCCAAGAGAAATCACAAAAGAAAACTTTAGGATTAAGATGTGCTTATATGGAAGTTAACCACAAAAGGCAAAAAGGTAACTGAGTATTACATTTAGCAATGTGTCAAGAGTATTACATTTAGCAATGTGTCAAGATCTCTGGTATTATTAGGGGATAATACCTAATGCAACTTCTTTTGTTTATATACGCTTTAGTACTTTATAAGTTCGATTACCTAGCAATCCAATAACAACAAAAATACTTGAAATTTAGCATTATATGTGGTACATAAAGCAAAAAAATGATGCCCTATCACTTACACTTATAAAGGCAGGTAGACAGATTTTGAAGATAATATTGTTCACAAAAATATTGCAGGAGAATACCTCCATTAAACCCTTGAGGTAGATTTTGAAAATAATATTGTTCACAAAAATATTGCAGGAGAATACTTCCATTGAACCCTTTAGGTTATTGTGAGGAGACATCCACCCTTGAGGTTATTGTGAGGAGACATCCACCCTTGAAGTTAGTATGGGGAGACATTCAACTTGTTGCTATTGAATACCCTTCTTCTAACATGGTGCATTCATCTTGTTGCTATTGAAAACCCTTCTTCTAACATGGTCTAACATGGTGCCAACAACAGAAGCAAGATAAGAGTATATATACACGAAACATTAATGCTGGTATATTATCCTACCCTTCCATGATCATAAGTTATTTTAAAAACAAACTGAAACTTCTATAATATGAAATGAAAATAAAATTCATTTTAAAATAAAAAAAAATAAAAAAATAAAATTCTCGTGGAAGAATTCACAAACTTGTTTCCGCTTTTGACACCAAAACAAAGACACAACACGATAACAGAGACATGACACCAAAACAAAGACACAACACGATTACAGAGACACGACACGATCAAAGAAATAAACTCAACTTACCTTCTTGAAAAAGGAAGCGCCCTCCAACGGATTTGATCTCGGCATAGCACATGCAAACCCATTTATCCATGTAGAGGGTGGAGATTTTGGGTGTATATCTAGAGTAAAGACTAATGGTTGCATTTTGGGGCTCTCAAATTAAAAAAATAATATTAATATTAATTTTTAATTAGAAATTAAAAAAAATAAATGTTTTATTTCCTTAAAATTAAATTGCTTGTCATAATATTTTTTTTTAAGTTAAGTTATTGTTTTTATCATTTCACCATCACTATTAAATTTAACTATTTTTTTTCCTTTCACCTACATTTCAAGATTAAATTTAGCTTTTTTCTTTTGTATTTTTTCATTATTCTTTTCATTTACTGAGCTATTTTTTCATTGTGTACACAAATTCCAATAAATGATAACACCCATGATTTGGAGTAAAGAAACAACTATGAATGAATGAACTATTAATACAATTTCACTATTAAAATAAAATTAGTTTTTTTTTTTTTTTTTCCTACTAAACAATTTTACAAAACTATTTTTCACTTGAGATAAGCTTACAGTGAGACCTCCCAACATGTTCTACCTACTTCTCCCTGTCAATGAATCTTTGGGCCACCTAGTCAGTGTGTACAAATTTCAATAAATGATAATTGGATGATTTGGAGCAAAGAAACACCTATGAATGAACTATTAATGCAATCTCCTTGTCATCCATATCTCTATTTAAATGAGGATCAACCAGTTTAATGGCTGCCACTCAACAAAGAAACACTTTTTATTGAATGAACTATTAATGGAAAAACTATAATCAACTATTAATGAGGAAACTATAAATGATAATATTTTTGGTTTTTTAAATTTTATGTATTTTTATTATAATAGTTACCTTCAACTAGGAATTATTAGTTCAATCAACCTTTTTAATTAATCCATTTTTTTTTAATGGTAAAATTTTAAATATATATTTATTTAAAAAAATTATTTTAATAGTAAAATTTTTTAAAATTTTAATCAACTTTACAAAAAATTTCAATAAAATTCATTGATTGAATCAATTTAATTAAATTTAAATATTTTAAAATAATAATAAATATTATTCAACTACAAATTTACAATTAATAATTGGTCAATATAAACTCATTTATTTAATCCTATTTATAATATAATTAAATATATTAAAAAAAATATCACTATTTAACTCATTTATTTAATCCTATTTATAATATAATTAAATATATTAAAAAAAATATCACTATTTTGAATTGAATTTAATTCACATATAACTTAAATAAATTTAAATATTTTAAATAAATAATAATTTTTTTATTTAAATATTTTAAATAAATAATAACATTTCGTTATCAATAAAAACTCATTACCATAATCTTACTTATAATATAATTAAATATATTAATAAAAATATCACTATTTAGAATTGAATTTATAATTACTTTAAAATAGTAAGAAATTCATATTTATGTATGGCTTATATAATATCTCATGTCTATGGAATATGGATGAGGGGACTTCCATTTTCAAAAGTAAATATATACATATATGAAAAAAAGAAAAATATATACATTTCTTGAATTTTTTTGAATTAATTGAAATTTGACATTTTTTACTGGTATATTATTGAAATTTTGTAAAAAATTGTTGGAACTTCAAATTTGAGTGATTGAATTTGTATAATTCAAATGCCTTTAAGGTTTTTGGCACTGATGAATTCATTTATGCATTCAAAAATGCATTTTAAATGACAGAAAATGGTGATTTCACCAAAATCTATTTGGTAGCATTCCAGTAAAAAAGGATTTGAGATACACAAGACAACTTTCATAGGTTTAAGATATAGAAGCGAGAGTAGAGCTTCATTTTTTCAAGTGAAGGACAACGACAATGAGAGAATCTCACTTAGGTCTCTCTCCATGGTATTCCATAAGGAGAGATAGATCATGAATACATATGAGAATGTTGAGAGTTGACCCTCTAAGGCCAAGGCCACCTTGAGGTTATGAATGAGAGTAGGGTTGATAGGCATGGCACTTATGTTATTCATCTGTAGTCATAACATATTCCACGAAAAATATCATTTCACATTTTTATTTTATAAATGTTATATATATATATAAATTTTTAACGATGATGATGATGATGATGATGATGATGATTAACGTCCACTAAGACTGAATTGGTCTATCAGATCTTAAGAGGGTAAGTGATTACTTGCGATTCTTTAGTATTTTGTTTTTGTGCTCGAAAAACATTAAGATAATCTTTCCAAGATCGCCATACTTTTGTTGAGTTAAGAGGTTAGAAAGGTTGGTAGTGTGACAAATATTTTGAAAATGAGATCTAATATGGGTATAGGTTGGACAATCTAAGAGAAAGTGCTTTTCATCTTCAACCTTCTTAGTGTCACAAATGTGACACACTCTTTCATCCCATGGTGTTTTAGGAATTGAGCAATGCCCAATTTCACTATGGAGCTCGTGAGAATTTGTTCTTATCTTAGCAATGTTTATTTTTTTCTTTACACTTGGAAAAACAGATAGATAATTTTGATCTTCTAGATTAGGGTTGATTACATCCTTATAATACCTTACTTTTCTTTTTTCCTCTAACTCTTTATCACACCACATTTTCTCCTTAAATTTTGATTTGACGTTTTTTTTATAGTATCTTTATTCTGCAAAATGGTGTCTTCCATGATTCCCCAATAGTTTAGCCAAGACCGGGCATCTTTATGCCATCCTCATTTGAGTTGATGGTGGTTATGACTCGATTTTGAAGTAATTTTAGGAAGCCTCTTGTCTTCCATGTTGTTTAACTTTTTCTTATACATTAGGTATCTAGTCATATCCATGATCTCAATGAGGGAGAGGCTTGTTTCTAAGAGAAGGATGGGATAGGGCGTATTTCCTTTAATTTTGAGATTATAGGTTATAAAATTCTTTTGTATTTTCTCTATCTCTCTCCAAGATTCATGAGAGATACACAAGCCCCATAATTCACATCCATAAAGAATAATAGGTGTAACAAGAGTCTCAAATATGAGCTTATTCTTATCCCAACTCCAAATATCAGTTGATTTACAATTGTTTTCAAGCCCATAATAAGATTTCCATCCCCCAATGATCCTTTTCTCAATGCTATAATTTCAATTGAGCTTTTGGTGAATATCAAGTCACTTCCTCCACGTTGTTGTTTTCATATATGAAGGTATCATAAGGGATCTTATTGGATTTAATAATCACGACCTTAGTCTTATCAGTATTAACAGTCATAGCCATTTTTGAGAAAAAAACTTTGAGGATTCTTAGTTGGTTTTCAAGATCACGGGGAATCCTTTCCATAATAACGATATCGTCAGCATAAAGAAGAAGATTGATGAATATCCCAGTGAGAGTAGGGCCAACACAACTTGCTTTTTCCAAGCAATCTTCTAACTTGTCAATGTATATGCCAAAAAGGGTAGGGGACAAGGGACAACCTTGTTTGACTCTAATATTGTAGTTAATCTCTTTTGACCAGCCCTCAATGTTTTTAAACTTAGCAATAACGTTCTCATACATCCTTATTGCAGTAGTCCTCAACTCGAGAGACACTTTTATCTCTTCCAACTTATTCCAAACATTTTTTTTTAAACTTAGCAATAACGTACACATACATCCTTATTGCAACAACAACCCTCAACTCGAGAGACACTTTTATCTCTTCCAACTTATTCCAAACATTTTTCCTAGGAACCATGTCAAAAGATTTTCAAAAGTCAAAAAAAACAACAAAATATTGGTTTAGTATTGTGGAACTTCTCTACAACGATCCTAAAGGTATCAAGATGGTCAAAAGTTGAATGATATCTCTAAACCCTAATTCGACCTTTATCTCTTTTTACCATGACTTTCTAGCCAAAGGATACCTTTCTTTTCCAAAATAATTCCATAAAACTTGGCTAAAATCGGGCTAATCATAATGGTTCTATAATTGAGGGAATGTTTCTATCCCCATTTTAAAAATAGGGAACACGAGGCTTTATGGCCTGTGGTTCAGACTCGCTGGATCTGCTAAAATTAAAGAGCTCTTGTGTATGAGGATAATGATTGGCCCTCCCATTTTAAATTTTTAGCTTGGTAGCCTTCAATGTCCTTAGCTTTCCCATTTGCAGGCCTCTTAACCCCAAAATCTATGTCATCTAAAGAAAAAAAATTCTTCCTTTGTAGGGACAATATGAATGATGTCCATGGCATTAGGGAACTCGTAAACAATTTTAAGGTAGGAATTCCAGTCCCTTAAGGGAATCCTATTATTTTATTTAGTATTGCGTTTTAGAATTTGACTCCAGAACTTCTTAGGATCCAACTTATATAGTTGTAAAAGTTGCTCTTGCCTTTTATTGATATAGTACCTTTTTTTTTCTTTTAATTAGTGCTTTGTACGTATTGATATTATCAAGTTTTAAGGACTCATTAAAAGCATCCCTAATGGATTTCCTAGCAATTTTACAATATTTATCATACCAAGGTTTGGTCATTCTATTATTCTTTTTATAGGACACCTCGAAAGAGAACTTGTTAATAGAAGTGGAAAGGGTAGTTGTAAGATAGAGTTCTTCAATGTTGTTATTATAAGTTAGGAAATTTAATTTACTATTTAAATCCTTTAAGAAAATGTCAACTTTACTTTTTTTAAAGTGCAAATTGCTTTGATTATCAGAATTCTCTTCAACGGTGCTCCTATGCATGGAAAAGTTTAGAGTTAGGGTTAAAGGTTTATGATCAGAGTCAGGATCATGGTCATTTAAAAGGTCAAAAATTGCTATTTGGTTGGAAACGAGGATATCATATATCACATCATCTAAAACACTACTACCTAGCCCATAAATACAAGTCATTTGGTTGGAGTTTGGCCACTTCATTACTCCATTGCAAATTATTAGGTCTTGAGAGATGCAAAGCTTGACCAACTTAGTACCAAACAAATTCTCAATTAGGTCTTTAGAGATTATTTTGTAGCTATTAGATAAAACAAGGTCCTCATCTAGCCATAAAGGATTATGGTTGGAGTCATTATTTAAAATAGTATCTTGTTTAGTTGTAGTCCTAGCATTAAAGTATCCTAGTAGGAGGATATTGCCTTCATTTTTCAAAATATAAATATCTTGTTCTAAATTATTATAGGGACAATTGTTATCTAGATTGTTTTTCTTATAAAGGATAGAATCAATAGGTGCAAAATATCAAATTTCTATATACATATTCTTAGCACTGGTGTCTGAAATTTCTACTGTTAAAGGTTTATGATCATAGTCAGGCTCATGGTCATTTAAAAGGTCAAACATTGCTATTTGGTTGGAAACGAGGATATCATATATCACATCATCTAAAACACTACTACCTAGCCTATGAATACGAGTCATTTGGTTGGAGTTTGGCCACTTCATTACTCCATTGCAAATTATTAGGTCTTGAGAGCTGCAGAGCTTGACCAACTCAGTACCAAACAAATTCTCAATTAGGTCTTTAGAGCTTCTTTTGTAGCTATTAGATAAAACGATGTCCTCATCTAGCCATAACGGATTATGGTTGGAGTCATTACTTAAAAGAGTAGCTTGTTTAGTTGCAATCCTAGCATTAAAGTATCATAGTAGGAGGATATTGCCTTCATTTTTCAAACTATAAATATCTTGTTCTAAATTATTATAGGGACAATTGTTATCTAAATTGTTTTTCTTATAAAAGATATAATTAATAGGTGCAAAATATCAAATTTCTATATACATCTTCTTAGCACTGGTGTCTGAAATTTCTATCCAAATGTACTGATTGAGAGGGTCAATATTATGAAGTTGAATGTGAGGAGAATTTTTCTTTCTAATATAACAAGCTATGCCTCCTATCCCTCTACGGTGGGGATTTTTTTTCCATGCCGACCATAAGACAAATCCTTCTATGTTAGGGACCTTAGACTCCTCATGCTCCCAAGTTTCAACTAGACATATAATATCAATATCACTTGGGATCCAACTTATCATAGGACCTTTGCGCCATGGAAAACCACGCAGTTCCAAAAAAGAAGCCCGGGTGTCCCAAATTCCTATTTATTATTATCCTTCTAGTCTCTATCCTTAACAATAGATTTTCAATTTCTAATTATTGCCCATTTTCCTTCTTTCCTGACTTCTTTTACCTTTTGAACTTTCTTCTTTAATTCAACTTAGTATTAAGGAATGAAGTCTTCATTTATAAATATTCTTGATCCTTTTAAGCTCAGAAATTTACTAAATATGCTATATTTATGGTCATTATAACTTACTTTCACAGGATCAACCTATCTTTGTGATCAATTATTTTTCCTAACCTCTTTGCTTCTATGAAATAAGTTGTATCAATTTGTGATTTATTATTTAATTCTTCTTTTACTATTGCTAGCTTATCCTCCTCTTGTTGTTCTTTTATACCAAAAATTATGAGGTTCAAGACTCTTTTGTTACACTCATGGTCCAATTCAATTAGCTTATTCATTTACTCTTTGATGGGTTTGATATCCATTTTTTTTCTTCCATATTACCGATGGTCAAATTGTTGGTTAGTTTTTCTTGTATCTCTTTAATCTTATCTCTCAAGTTGTGATTTTATGTTGATTTTTATGTTTTTCCATTTCTTGAATCCTATCCTTCATTGTGTGTGATTCATTCTTGAAACCTAATAATATATCTTCTATTTGAGTTTGAATGGTATCTTTAATTTTTTTTTATCTTGAATGGTATCTCTCTATTTGGATTTTGAGATCCCTCTCTTCTCTTCTTTTTTCTACTGATTTCATATAGTCGTAAAGGACCTTTAGGGTGATTTTTCCATATAGTCGTAAAGGACCTCTAGGGTGAGACCTTTAGGGTGATTTTTCCATATAGTCGTAAAGGACCTCTAGGGTGATTTTGGGGGGCCTGCCCCTAGGCTAAGTTTTTGAAATAGGTGGTGGAGTGCTCATATTGAAAAGAAGAGAAAAACATGTAACAATTATTATTTTGGATTGACTTTATCTCTCAAATCAACTTTTACTTATGAAACTTAAAATAAAAAAAAAATAAAAAATATTTAAATCTCTTTATGTTAATAGATAATAAATATATTTTAAATTAAAATTGAATCAAAGTAAAAAGTGACTCACCTCATTTCACATGTGCAATTTCTCAATTGGTTGAAGAAACCAAAAATAATTTCCTAAAACAACAGAAAGATTATTTTGGGTAAAAAAGGTAAAAACCAAAGAGAAGTATTATTTCCCCCCTAGATATATAATGTTAGAAATAAAATATCTCTTTCAAAACAACAGAAAAATATTATTCCCAACTTTCTAGTTCAAAACAACAGATAAATATTATTCCTGTTCAAAACCGCATAGATATAATTTCAAAATTTTAAAAGTGTAGGGAAGTATTATTCCCGTTCAAAACTGCAGAGAAATATTATTCCGGTTCAAAACCAAAGAGATATAATTTCAAAACCACAGAGTTATAATTTCAAAACCAAACCAAACCGCAAAAAAATATTATTCTAGATCGTAGCTGTGGTAATAGATTTAGTGATAAAATGAAGGCTTAGTTAGTAGCTCTAGTGATAAAAGGAATGATTATGATCCTTTTTCATATACATATATTTATTAATAATTGTAATTATGTTTGGAAAATAATTATATCTAATAAATTTTAAGCTTATTAACTATCAATTCATATTAAAATGTACAATTTAATCTTTATTAAATAAATTATTATAAATTATTATGTAAATTAAAATATAATCATATTAATCCATATTAGTAATGATGTCAAAATAAAGAAGAAGGTGTAACTATCTTTATGGGAAAAAATACATATTTATCATATCAATTGTATTATTTTATTACATATTTATATCAATTATTTATCATATCAGTTGTCTTATTTTATTACATATCAATTTTCTTATTTTATTACATATTTATATCTATTGTTTTATTTTATTATATATTTATATAAATATTAATTCATATTTATATAAATATATAATAAAATAAAATAATTAATTATTATATATTTATATAAATATTAATGCATATTTATATAAATTAAAGACAAATTTTGGAAACACAAATTAAGTAATCCTTTTTCCTTCCTTTAAGTAAGTTAAGTTTTGTTTATTCCTTCTTAATTATTATTATGGAAGACAAAATGTTTTTTAAAAATATATATTTATTATTTTGAATATGGTTTTATTTTATTGTATAACAAAATGTTTTTTTAATTAGCTTAGATTTATTTAACTCTTAATTTCTTAATTTCCAAAATTATAATGTAAAATTTGAAGAAATGTTAAAGATTTGCACTTCCAAGTTTTGATCTCTCCGAACTCTTGATAAATCTAGACTTAAATGGATCTAAGCTTGTTGTTATTCATTATTCATTATTAATTTTTTATGTTACATGAACATTTCCTCCATACTGAACTGTAATATATGATGACGATGATGATTAACGCCCACTAAGAGAGAATTGGCCTATCAGAATTTAAGAGGGAAAACGATTACTTGTGATTCTTTAGAATTTTGTTTCCATGCTCTAATGACATTAAGATAAGCTTTCCAAGATCTCCATACTTTTGTCCACTTAAGAGGTTAGGAATATTGGTAGTGTGATAAATATTTTGAAAATGAGATCTAATATGGGTATATGATGGACAATATAAGAGAAAATACTTTTCATCTTCAACATTCTTAGTGTCACAAAGGTGACACACTTTTGCATCCCATGGAGTTTTAAGAATTGACCAACCCCTAGTTTCATTATGGAGTTCGTGAGAATTTTTTCTTATATTAGCATTGCTTATTTTTTTCTTTACACTTGGCAAATAGATAATTTTGATCTTCTAGATTAGATCTTTATAATACCTTAATTTTATTTTTTCCTCTAACTCTTTATCACACCACATTTTCTCCTTAAATTTTGATTTGACTTTTTTTTAATAGTATCTTTATTCTCGAAAATGGTTTCTTCCATGATTAACATAGTTACCAACTTAATGAGATCTGTGACCTCAAAACGAGAACTCTAGCCCAAAAAACCCATATTTTTGCATAAAAAACATCAAAATCAACCTCCAAATCAAAAGTGGTGCTACCGGTAGCACCATTTTTTAAAACGGGGTCAAAATTACAACATTTTTCAAACATGGGCTTCAAAATTTAGACAATAGCTTAGAAAAACCTTAAAATCAACACCTAAAAACAAATAAGATGTTTTTGATTTTTTTTTTCTTTTCAAAACGTTAAATTTGGAGATCATTTTAAATCGTATTTTTATCACTTGGTACCATTAAAACCAAAACCTCAAAATCAACCATCAAATTGAAAAGTACTGCTATTGGGGTATGAAAATGACACATTTTTATAATGTGGTAAAATAACTCATCATTACTGTAAACAAAATCATAAAATAAACCCTTAAATGTTTACTTTTTAAATGTTATTATCACACAAAGCACAAGGTAATACATAATACCATGAAAATATCATAATATAATTTAAAAAAAAAATCTAAAATAAATAAAAAATTAACAAAAACACTGAACTTGTGACCTCTTAAGAGGAAACACATGTTCTTAACCACCAGGCCCACTCAGGTTGTATATATAAACAATACAGATACATTAATTAATAATCATTACTCATAAATTATAAATTAATTAATAATCATAACTTCCCTCAAATTAGCAAACCATTGAGATACATAGATAATTATCTGCATAAGAAGATTTATGATTGGTTCAATGGTTAGCAACATATTTTATCCCTTTCGGAAATTTTTTTTTTGCAAGGGATTGTTGGTGTAAATATACAATAGAAACATGATATCAAAATGATGTGAAATGAAATATCTATTCAACCTGCAATTATAATATAACTTTAGTGAACATTGGAGGCTAAGTATTATTAACTATTAATAAAAAAATGCAATCAATATATTTAGTGAACTTTTTATATAGATTTAAATAAATTTAAGTTGGTATAATTTACCCACTAAACTTCCAAAAGATGTAAACATATTCTCTAGAACGTTAACCTTCCCTTCCAAAAGAGTGAACAAATCGTCGAGAATGCTAAAGAGAATATAACAAAAAAATTATCATGGAAACTTTGGATCCATGGATACTTTATAATGATGCTTCACCTCTTCAATAAATGACAGGATTTAGGCAACACAACACAAGCCAACAAAACTCTGAAAGCAAGGAAGAACAATCTTCCACGAACCAAAGCTTCAGTATAGATGTGGGAAAGAATCCAGTCTCAAGACCGATTCAATAATTTTATGGCCAAACAAAATCTGAAAGTAGGGGAGAACAGTCTGCCCACAAACCAAAGCTTTAGTAGAGATGCGGAAAAGAATCCACTCTCCAGACCGATTCATTAATTTAATGGTCAAACAAGGAAAAGGGAACACTGCACTAACCAAATACTCTCAACTGCAGACACAATTGAATGTCAATGAAAAGACCTTCCCTAATTCGAAGAAATCATGAGCGAGAAGAATAAACTAGGCGTTCACAGGACTTGGGCCAGGCCCGCGGGGGGGCTGAGGCGATGCCCCCCCAAGGTGATGCCCGACATCGCCTCAACCCCCCCGCGGGCCTGGCTCAAGTCCCATGGATGCCCATAGGACCTGGGCCAGGGCCGCTGGGGGGTTGAGGCGATGCCCAACATTGCCTCAGCCCCCTACGGGCTTGGTCCAGGTCCCATTGTTATTATAACCGTGTTTTTTCACCAAATGGGCTATAAATTGCAGGGGCTGCTAGTGTATTGCAGTTTGATGCTTTTGTGGTCTAATCGTATGTACGGGATCACCCGTTTCCATTTTCTGTTGGTTATCTCAGACTTATGCACGTATATTCTCCACAGTCTAGTTTTAGTCGACCGATCCGGTGTATACTGATATAAAATATATGCAATTACGAGAATTCCATCACATCTTATTCCCATCTTGGATTTGCTTTGATACTTTTGTTTTCTTTGATTTCCTGGTAATCTTATTGAGTTTTTTTTTTTTTTTTTTATAATTCTGTGTGATTTGCAGGGAAAATGAGCTCCTTAGATCTGGTTGCAGATGAGGTGAAGCACTAGAGCGCATCTGCCTGCAATGAAAACGCATCGTCGTCTCCACGCATGGTTGTCCGCAAGGATCTTTCTGCCATAGTGGCCTCCATGAACATGATGAACAGATCATTGTCCTCCGACTCGTTGTTGAGCACTGGAGTCAAGGCTTGTGTCTGTGCCCCCACCAAGCACCCTGGTTCCTTCCGGTGTCGTCTTCATCGTCAGTATTCACTTAGTCATTCCCATGCCAACAATGATCCTATCGCTGCGCCACCTGCGGCCTCAATTCTCTAAGGAGCACCGACGCGCTCATAATCTTGAAGGATCAAACCTGAAACATATTATTATGATCGAAATTCACAACAAATCCATCTAGAAATTGAGGTATTTGTATTTAGGTTTTTTCATTTATTAGGTTTTATGGCCGGATCTTGTCATCAT
The DNA here is from genome assembly GCA_010110895.2 of Picea sitchensis. Lineage (NCBI taxonomy): Eukaryota > Viridiplantae > Streptophyta > Pinopsida > Pinales > Pinaceae > Picea > Picea sitchensis. The sequence continues at coordinate 108,084 of SNQJ01S0056263.1, forward strand.
TAATGCCACCTTTGATTCCTATGGGCTTGTCATCATTAATGCCACCTTTGATTCCTATGGCCAAAAAGATAAAGAGGAGTCTCCATATGTAATATCATTCACAAAATCCATTGATAAACGAAGTTTAGAAATTGAGGTATTTGTATTTAGGTTTTTTTTAGTTTATTAGGTTTTATGGCTGTATCTTGTCATCATTAATCCCACTTTTGATTCCTATGGGCTTGTCATCATTAATGCCACCTTTGATTCCTATGGGCCAAAGAGCTAAAGAGGAGTCTCCATATGTAATATCATTCACAAAATCCATTGATAAATAAAGTTTATAAATACAAGTTTGTGCATTGGGTGTTTTATCTATTCATCTAATTGAATACGTTGGACGAAGATAAGATTAGTGATTATTTCAAAGATGTGAGATACATTACAAACTTATATTGTATTGAAACATATATCAATTGAAGTATTGAGGTTTTTTCACCTTTTTAATTTTTTTTTCATTTTTCTTACTCTATATATATATTTTTAATTTTATGGTTTTCTTTTCCTCTTTAGTTTTTTTTTATGTGTTTCTTCAATGGGTTTTTCTCATTTAAATTTGTTTTTAAAATGTTTTTGTTTTTTAAATTTCAATTTTGTTTGTTTTCTTATTTATTTTAAGTTTTTAATTAATCCAAAAAAAATGAACTATATTTTTTTGCTAAATATTTAAAAATATTGTTATTTAACAACAATTGTTTTCTATGTATTGAAGTAAGGTAAAAAAAGTGTGTTAAAAATGATATTTTTCACTATATTTAAAATGTATGGAACCATAACTTAATTAAGGAAAGATAATTATATGAAAAATCTTAATTTCAAAAAAAAAAATGGTGTACAATGTTTTTAACATTGGATGATGCATGAAAATATGATTAAAAACACGATTGAATAAAACTAAAACTAAAAATAAAATAGAAAAGTTTGAAAATAGATGAAAAAACATCTTTGAAAAAAATAAAAATAAAAAAATTGAACAATTTGAAAATAAATGAAAAAACGAGCATTAAAAAAAACAAACTGGAAACCTTATGTATCAAAAAATTTAAAATATAAAAAAACCACCTAAAAATGGAGGGGGTTGCTACCGTTAGCACCATTTTTAAAAACGGGGTAAAAAAATTGACCCCTCAAAAAACTAGAACTCTAGAGAGTTCTCGTTAAGTTGGTAACTATGTTGACGAGAACTGTACAGAGTTCTAGTTAAGTTGGTAACTATGTTGATTCCCCAATAGTTTAGCCAAGACAGAGCGTCTTTATGCCATCCTCACTTGAGTGGATGGCGGTTATGACTTGATTTTGAAACAATTTTACATAGTCTCTTGTCTTCCATGTTGTTTAACTTGTTCTTATACATTAGGTATCTAGTCATAGCCATGCTCCCAATGGGGGAGAGGCTTGTTTCTAAGGGGAGGATGGGATAGGGCATATTTCCTTTAATTTTGAGATTATATGTTATAAAATTCTTTTGTATTTGCTCTATCTTTCTCCAAGATTCACTAGAGATACTACAACCCCGACTTCACATCCATAAAGAATAACATGTGTAACAAGAGTATGAAAGAAGAGTTTTCTTATCCCAACTCCAAAGATCAGCTGATTTACAATTGTTTTCAAGCCCATAATAAACTTTCCATCCCCCAATAATCCTTTTCTCAATGCTATAATTCCAATTAAGAATGTCAATTCCAAGATATTTGTATGAAATCACTTCCTCCGAATTATTATTGTCATATACAAAAGTAACTAGACCTTTATATATATATAAACAATTTTTTTATTTTTTATTATTTTAATGGTACAAAGATATATATTTTTCCCAAAAATTTTGATTAAATATTTAAATAATTTTTTTTTTCATATTTTCAAATTTCATTTCTTTAAATAAATATATTTTGAAAATGTCAATTGTTTTGTATTCCATATTGGTTGAAATTTTATTTCTTTAAATAAATATATTTTGAAAATATCATTCCTCAAACGTTTAGTATTCCATGTTAGTTTTGTTTGCAAGTTTCCATTGAAAAATTTGAAATACAAATGTTTCCTCTAGTAACAAAGAGTCGCAAATTTTTATAATCAGAATTTCAGAATTTTATAAAAAAATCTTTATAAAGTGTTTTTCCTAGTTTCTTTTAAAAACTCAATTCCTTTGACTGAATATTATTATAAAATTTTACTTTTTTACACTCAAACTTTGTTTTGTTTGTGTTATATTTGAGCATATCAGCATTGTAAATCTCAAACTCTAAGCTGCTTTGCAGTGAGACCTTGTTGACAGTTAAATAACTTTAACCCAGTTTGCTGCCACGCATAAATTCATGTGGACTTTGGATGATAGATACGAGAAATAAAAAACTCTCTCGATCTAAGAGGTATTAAAAAAATTTAAATTGGTTCTCCCCCGAAAAATATAATAACATCTCAGTTATTATGAAACATTAAATATCAAAGTGACACCGGCATTAATAAACAAGGCTAGCTTAGTACTGCCGAGTTGACTAGCATAGTGACATAGTATTAAATATGACCAGATTGAGCAAGCGACATAGTATTAAATATGACCAGCAGATTGAGCAAGCAGAGCAGAACATAGAAACAAAACATTGCAAATACTTTTTCCAGACTTCCAATTCTTGAGAGGATCTCTACTCTTGAAATGCAAAATGTGAGTTAAAATTGTAAAACATTCATGGATACAGGAAAAAAAAACATTTGGGCATGCCAGACGATATATTTGGGCATGTGAGACGATATTATAGTTAGTTTGTAAGATTTTTGGAATCTCATTCTGGCTTCATTGGACATATTGAACTGAAACATGTAAGAAGTTAGTAACGTTTAACTGATGAACATAGTTAACAATGGCTACAATTCGTTTATGGAGAAGAAGTCAAAGATATATATTACAATACAAAATTAGTTACTGTTCAATTTGACAATTAGATAAACAGAGTCTGACATTTAGATATCTTTGACGAAACTGCTTTCCCTTGTGTTTATGTCCACAAAGACCCCCACAACTGATAGGACTGGCCAAATTCATTGGATTAGAACCCTTTTCTGGAGGGCTAGTGATGTTGAATATTTTGAGATCACATCTCCAAACACCCAGCTAAGCAGAAGCCTAAGTATCTTCACTGCAGTGCCAAATTACACAGTTCATAAGGATGCTTCCAAGTAATTCCATGATGGAAAACCCTATCCATGGTTAAAAGCTCAAAAACCCAATTTTTTTCCTTCTAAAAAGTACTAAAACACAGGATTTTTTTTTTTAATGTAATGATATTAAAAACTTCCAAAATTTGAACCAAAGAAGTCTCGGGAACGCTGAAATACTAAGGATTTCAGCTCCCAGCAAAAACCAGAAGAATAATAAAGAATACTTTTAACTAATGAATGAATTTGA
>SNQJ01S0056264.1:1215-22558 GCA_010110895.2 Picea sitchensis
AATTTTTTTTCAATAATAATAATAATATTTGTTTAATCAATATGATTTATATGGAAAGAGTTGTTTTACTAATTACTTTCTTTTTAGAAAAGAATAATAATATTTGTTTAATCAATAAGATTTACGTGGGAAAAGTTGTTTTCAAAGGTATAAGGAAAAATCACACCATTATGATTTTTATATCTAAAAGTATTTTAATTAATAATGTTTAAAATTAAATATTCTTAGTAATAGGGCAAGACCTTTAATAAAATTATTATTGTTGATATTTAGGGTTATTATTATTGGTAATAGGGTTATTAATATTATTAATTAAGGAATTAAGGATAGTTTTAGAGTGAGAGTTTTATTAATGATAGTGTAAAGTTCATTTTTAGGGTTTTGGTTAAGTAATATAGTTATTTATATATTATTTAATGCTAAAATTAATAGTATATTATTTTAAAATCATATTTAATATATATTAATACTCGAATCAAAATTTTTAATACATGCATTGAAATTAATAAGGTACCTAGTTTAAGAAAAAGACCTAGAGAATAGAATTGATATTAATGATATTATTAGTATTAAGTTTATTAGTTGAAGAAATAAAGTCAAGTAATATAACAATTTAATAGTTATAAGGTTGAATTAAATTTATTTAAAATTAAACATGTAGGAAATCTCTAGAGGATTAAAATGATATTAAGGAGAGGATTAAGAATAAAGTGTTGAGTTTCGGTTTAAAAGTTAATTTACCTGTAAAAGTAAAAGTTAATTTGTTGAGTTAATTAAAATTAAATTAAAAGTTAATTTACCGGAACGGCTTAATTGTTGGTACAATTATTTGGTGATACCATCTTAGATACAATTTGTAGATATCAATGTGAAGACAATTGAACCAAAAAGATGAAAAATTGTAGAATTAATGATATTTATCTTATAATATTAATATTAAATATGGTATTCATTATTAATATGTGATAATGTTTTGTTAAATTATATTCAATTAATTATTTAAATTTATTTTTATTTTTCATTTTTCATGTACAACTTGTTCCTTGATATACTTTTTGCACCCAACACTTCCGTCATATACATTTTGCACTCAACAATTACGGAGTCGTAGGTTGGCGGAGTATCGGGTTCACATTTATAGTCATGCTTATGTATCACAAGTCCAACCCGCATGAGATTTAGTAAAATATTATAACATTGTACCAAGATTTATAGTAATTTATATAATGCTATAACATTTTTTACTTAAAAAATAATATAAACAATTATTTAAATTTTATTCAATATTATTTTTAATGTATTTAAATGTGAATTTGAAATTTTGATTTTGTTTATGATAATAAAGATTTGTACCTAAAAATTGATCCTTATTGACTCTACAGTTAAAATGGATATATACTTGTATATACTATTTTATATTAATATTAATAAATAAAATTTATGATATCTATCCTATAATATTAATATTAAATATGGTATTCATTATTAATATGTAATATTGTTTTGTTAAATTATATTCAATTAATTATTGATTTTTTTATTTTTTCATGTTCAGCTTGTTAGGTGATATACATTTTGTTGGGGAAGTTGCATGTTCGCATTTTTCATTTTTCATGTCCAACTTATTCAATATTATTTTTAGTATACATACCCTACACCCTCTGGATTTGAACCTGTGACCTCTTAAGAGAAAACACATGTTCTTAACCATTAGGCCCACTCATGCTGTATATATTGTAATAGTTTGCAAATTAAACTTTCTAAATTTTATAGAGAATTTTAATGTTAAACATTTTATATTGAATAATGAATTTTTAAATAAGTAAAAAAGGAATTATTTGATATTTATTTGGTGGAAGGTGGTTGAAATTTTGAAATTTTGATTTTATTTATGATAATAAAGGTTTGTACCTAGAAATTGATCCTTCTTGACTCTAAAGTTAAAATGGATATATACTTGTATATACTATTTTATATTAACATTAATAAATAAACTATAAATTAAATTTATGATATCTATCCTATAATATTAATATTAAATATCTTATTTATTATTAATATGTGATAATGTTTTGTTAAATTTTATTCAATTAATTATTGAAATTTATTTTTATTTTTGGTTTTTCATGTCCATCTTGTTCCGTGATATACATTTTACACCTAACACTTCCGTCATATACATTTTGCACCCAACAATTACTGAGTCGTTGGTTCACATTTTTCATTTTTCATGTCCAGCTTGTTCATTTTTCATGTCTAGCTTATTTCGTGATATGCATTTTTCATCCAACACTTCCGTCGTATACATTTTGCACCCAAGAATTACAGAGTAGCAGGTTGTCCAGTTGTTAATTCACATTTATAGTCATTCTTATGTAGCGACTGCAACATGAGATTTAGTAATTTATACAATATTATAATATTGTACCAAGTTTTATAGTAATTTATATAATGCTATAACACTTTTTACTTAAAGAATAATATAAACAGTTATTTAAATTTTATTCAATATTATTTTTAACGGTTTTAAATGTAAATTTCAAATTTTGGAATTTTGATTTTGTTTATGATAATAAAGGTTTGTACCTAGAGTTTGATCCTTCTTGATTCAAAGTTAAAATTGATATATACTTGTATATACTATTTTATATTAGTATTAATAAATAAACTATAAATTAAATTTATGATATCTATCCTATAATATTAATATTAAATATGTATTCATTATTAATATATTATAATGTTTTGTTAAATTTTAATCAATTAATTATTGAAATTTATTTTTATTTTTTATTTTCCATGTAGACCTTGTTCCGTGATATAAGTTTTACACCCAACACTTCCGTCATATACATTTGCACCCAACAATTAAGGAATCGTGGGTTGGCGGAGTCGTTGGTTTACATTTTTCATTTTTCATGCACAACTTGTTCCGTGATATACATTTTGCACCCAACAATTACGGAGTTAAGGGTTGCCGAGTTATAGAGACTATAACATTGTACCAAGATTTATAATAATTTATATAATGCTATAACACTTTTTACTTAAAAAATAGTATAAACAATTATTTAAATTTTATTCAATATTATTTTTAATATTTTTAGATGTAAATTGAGAAATTTGGAATTTTGATTTTGTTTATGATAATAAAGGTTTGTACTTATAAATTGATCATTCTTGACTCTATTTATTTTTATTTTTCATTTTTCATGTACCGTTTGTTCGGTGATATACATCTTGCACCCAACACTTCCGTCATATACATTTTGCACCCAACAATTCCGTCATATACATGAGACTGAGTAATTTATAGAATATTATAACATTGTACCAAGATTTATGTTAATTTATATAATGCTATAACATTTTTTACTTAAAGAATAGTATAAACAATTATTTAAATTTTGTTCAATATTGTTTTTAATGTTTTTAATTGTAAATTTGAAATTTTGATTTTGTTTATGATAATAAAGGTTTGTACCTAGAATTTGATCCTTCTTGACTATACAGTTAAAATAGATATATACTTGTATATACTATTTTATATTAATATTAATAAATAAATTATAAATTAAATTTATGATATCTATCCTATAATATTAATATTAAATATGGTATTCATTATTAATATGTGATAATGGTTTGTTAAATTTTATTGAATTAATTATTGAAATTTATTTTTATTTTTCATTTTCCATATCAAGCTTGTTTTGTGATATACATTTTGCACCAACACTTTAGTCATATACATTTTGCACCCAAAAATTACGGAGTCGCGGGTTGACCGAGTAGAGGGTTCACATTTTTCATTTTTCATGTAGAGTTTGTTCCGTGATATACATTTTGGGTTTTGCACCCAACACTTCCGTCATATGCATTTTGCACCCAACAATTACGGAGTCGCGGTTGCGGAGTTATAGAATATTATAACATTGTACCAATAGTAATTTATATAATGCTATAACACTTTTTACTTAAAGAATAGTATAAACAATTATTTAAATTTTATTCAATATTATTTTTAATGTTTTTAAATGTAAATTGAGAAATTTGGAATTTTGATTTTGTTTATGATAATAAATGTTTGTACTTATAAATTGATCCTTATTGACTCTATTTATTTTTATTTTTTATTTTTCATGTCCAGCTTGTTCCGTGATATACATCTTGCACCCAACACTTCCGTCATATACATTTTGCATCCAACAATTCAGTCGTATTTTGTTCCTTGACATACATATTGCACCCAACAAGTTCATCATATACATTTTGCACCCAACAATTCACTCATATATAAATGAGACTAAGTAATTTATAGAATATTATAACATTGTACCAAGATTTATAGTAATTTATATAATGTTATAACACTTTTTACTTAAAGAATAATATAAACAATTATTTAATTTTATTCAATATTATTTTTAACGTTTTTAAATGTAAATTTGAAATTTTGAAATTTTGATTTTTTTTTATGATAATAAATGTTTGTACCTAGAAATTGATCCTTATTGACTCTAAATTTAAAATAGATATATACTTGTATATACTATTTTATATTAATATTAATAAATAAACTATAAATTAAATTTATGATATTTATCCTATAATATTAATATTAAATATGGTATTCATTAATAATATGTGATAATGTTTTGTTAAATTTTATTCAATTAACTATTCAAATTTTGTTTTTATTTTTCATGTCCAGTCTGTTCCGTCATATAAATGTTAAATAAACATTTAAGGCTCTAAATCCTGTTAGGCAAACATTTAAGGACGTCAGAACAGTCCAAGGGCCTGGCGCTATGTAAAATTTAAGAAAGAATGCTTGTAGCAGGTTTTACCTAAGTTAAGTACTTAATAATAATAAAAAATAGACAAACCTTGGATACGCTAGCATATCAAACATTAGGATAAATTTAGCTAGTAGAAAATGTTAAGACAAACATTCATAATATTAATCCACCTTCAAGCAATGCATAAGAAAATATATGATTAAAAAGACAATAAAAAAGTTTGGATATGAACATATAAAACATTGAGAATAGCGAATCAGGAAATAAGACTTCCAATCTATTATCCAATCAGATCATGACATAAAATTTAGTAATTTTTAAAATATTATAACATTATACCAAAATTTATAGTATAATGCTATAACATTTTTTACTTAAAAAATAGTATAAACAATTATTTAAATTTTATTCAATATTATTTTTAATGTTTTTAATTGTAAATTTGAAATTTTGATTTTGTTTATGATAATAAAGGTTTGTATCTAGAAATTGATCCTTCTTGACTCTAAAGTTAAAATGGATATATATTTGTATATACTATTTTATATTAATATTAATAAATAAACTTTAAATTAAATTTATGATATCTATCCTATAATATTAATATTAAATATAGTATTCATTATTAATATGTGATAATATTCTGTTAAATTTTATTCAATTAATTATTTAAATTTATTTTTATTTTTCATGTCCGCTTGTTCCATGATATATATTTTTCACCCAACACTTCTATCATATACATTTTGCACCCAACAATTCCGTCATATACATAAGACTGAGTAATTTATAGAATATTATAACATTGTACCAAGATTTATAGTAATTTATATAATGCTATAACACTTTTTACTTAAAGAATAGTATAAACAATTATTTAAATTTTATTCAGTATTATTTTTAACCATTTTAAATGTAAATTTAGAATTTTGATTTTATTTATGATAATAAAGGTTTGTACCTATAAATTGATCCTTCTTCACTCTAGAGTTAAAATAGATATATACTTGTATACACTATTTTATATTAATATTAATAAATAAACTATAAATTAAATTTATGATATCTATCCTATAATATTAAATTTAAATATCTTATTCATTATTAATATGTGATAATGTTTTGTTAAATTTTATTCAATTAATTATTCAAATTTATTTTTATTTTTCATGTCTAGCCTATTCCGTGATATACATGTTAAGTAAACATTTAAGGCTCTGAGGCATGATAGGTAAACATTTAAGGCTGTCAGAACCATCCAAGGGCCTCACGTTGTGTAAACATTTAAGAAAGAATGTGTGTGGCAGGCTTTACGTACGTTAAGTACTTAATAATAATAATAAAATAGACAAACCTTGGATTCACAACCGTCCAAGGGCCTCACGTTGTGTAAACATTTAAGAAAGAATGTGTGTGGCAGGCTTTACGTATGTTAAGTACTTAATAATAATAAAAAATAGACAAACCTTGGATTCACTAGCATATCAAACATTGGGATAAATTTAGCTAGCAGAAAATGCTAAGACAAACATTTGAACAAATGCTAGCATTAATTCACCTTCAAGCAATGCATAAAATTATATGATTCAAAAAGACAGTATACGATCAAAAAGTTTGGATATGCTAAGATATAAAACATTGGGAATAGAGAAACCGACAATAAGACCTCCAATCTGTTATCCAATCAGATCATGACATATATGGTACTTTTTATTATATAAAAATCAATGTTTTTTGTTCCCTAGTTCCAACATTAGATATTATGCAAATATTTGTGGTCAAAAGATAAACTAATACTAGGTCAACGAATTATCGATCGCTATAGTCCCTCTATGCCTATGACAGTGACTAATAAGATATAAACTTTATTACTTATATTAAATTAATATAATAAATAATATGGGGTAGATTAAATTTATAAGAGGATTAAAGTAGTAAAATTTTGAGTTTTAGGACAAAATAAGTGCTAAGAAAAAACTAAGGTACAAATTAAATTTGATTCTAAATATACTAAAAGGATGGCGTTGCTAGGAGATTAAAGCTAGAGAAGAAGGATAAAGTAGAGAGGGGAAGATAGCTAAATAAAAGGGCAAAACTAACGAGGAAAAACCTAAGATTTTCTTACCTAGTACATTTGTCATGGATCATAGGAATCCAACTCACTGATTTTTAGAGCGTTGTCTTTGTTCAGGTTATTAAGATGTTTGGTGATTTCAATTGCCTCTCCAATTCGTCGTTTGAAAAAGTGGTCTTCCTTTGCTAGAATTTTGGTGACTTCTAAGCGTATGTGGTGTTTTGATGCAAGAGAGTGCTCAACTAATGCTGAGGTGCGAGTATGTTCATTCTTAATGTCATCTCCATGTTCATTCTTAATCCTAATATGAAAGGATTGGCCAGTTTTATACATTATTATAATTATTTTTTTAAGCTAAAACAAAGTCTTTGTATTGCTAAATATTAATAGAAAAATTACAAGCCAAATGGCGAGGGTCTGCCAAAAAGGAAACCAGAGCCCTCACCGATCATCATTATATGTCCAGGAGTCCCACATGATTTACTACAGAGTGGCTATCCATCGAAACTAGGTTCAGATCAAAACCAAAAATGTCCAAACTAGACTATCAAATTGAGGCATCAAACGCTTAAAACAGAATGAGTCCTATTAACAAGAGCCAGAGCAGGCTGAATTCTCCCTAAGCTATAATTTCCCAACAAAAAGAAATAGGAGCAACGATGTTCATATCAAACCCAAGATTTTCCAGGAGTCTCGAGACGATGTTCGAGCTTCTTGTCAGCCTCTGTTGTCTGGTCTGCATCTTCATCATCTCCAATTTGGACAGGGAAGTCATAGGATCCCATGGGGATTTGGTGTCTGGGGTTGTTCCATGTCTTCTGATGGATCTGCTCCTCAGATTGAACTCTAAATTTTATACCAAACTGGGAGTGACACAAAAAATCAAATTTACCCTCCAGGATCTTGACGACCTAAATAGTGGAGTCATTTTCTTTTCTATATTTCTCAATGCCTTGCGCAACCAAAGCCTTCACCACCCAATAGGTTTATGCCAACCTGAAGTATTTATTTTCTCTGGTTCTAGTTTACTTCGGGTCCTCGACCCAGTCCTTAACCTCTTGAAGGATTTCTTCATCAGAGATATTATGTCGTTGGTGCTTGACAACATCTTCAATCTCCGTCGCAATATGTTTCTCCTCCTCCTAACATAGGTACTTGAAACAGGTCCCTGCCATCCAGGCAGCTTTAGTATCCCTGGTCTGATTGGTAGGCCCCTAGGAGGAAGAAGCATCCTACTGATTCTCTTTTTGGATCCTTCCTTGAACTCCGATTTTTTCCATTCTAAGTTGTTAAACAGACTTGACCGAAGTACGTTGAAGACCTACACTCCCTCTATTGATTTTGTTGATTGCTTTCCTATTAAGTGTCGACCGCCAATTGTTGTTCCTCCATAACTTCAAGGGTTGCTCGAAATGGCGAGTAGCCTTCCTGCCTCTGAGACCCTACGTGGATTTCCCCTGAAATCTTATTGGAGGTAATGCGCATAAACGAAATTTACCAGGATCCCACTCCCAGATCCAATCACCAACCTTTTGAATTTCCAATTTAGATTTCCACATGAGGAGATCAACCTCACTCAGGAAAACTAACTGCAAACCATTACAAATCCTCCCGGCCTTGAGGTACTTAGTCACTTCCTGATACAGGTGGATATCGGTGGCCACCCACCTTTTCCAGCTGGCTCAAAACAACTTTCTAGCAATTTTGATAATTTACTATTTTTAGCAGTTTTTTGGGTCCTGAACTTTTGGAGCCGTTTTGAGGCCCTAAACGATGTTTTTTGGGTCCTGAACTTTTGGAGTCGTTTTGAGGCCCTAAACGACGTTTTTTAGGGTATGTTGCAGTCGCAAAATTTCATCATAAAATTTTGTGCAAATGTTGTAGTCCTTGGATAGATCTTTCCAATGGGCTATTATACGCCTAAAACGAAGATCGTATGCAAAAGTTACGACCCCGAGAAGTTAATGTACCGACTTACCCAAACTGGGCCCACATGAATTTTGGCGCTTCATCTCCTAGGGTTAGGTTTTTGGATGTTTAGGGTTTTTGAAACTCTTGTTTATTGTAAAAAGGCCTTGAGAGCCTCATTGTAATCATCTTCTTGCGAAGGAGCGCAGTCATCACATCTCTTCTCATAGATAAGCCGCCACCATTCCAACAAGCTTGTTTTTCACTGCATTTTACAGTTTCAGCTTATTTCCTTATTGAATAGAAAACCAGTTTTACTGTATCTCTGGTATTCTATGTTAAGCATCTGGTAATAATCTGTAGCCATTTCTCTCTGCTTATAAAATCTATATCAGTGGTATCAGAGTGGTCTGCTCCTTGTCGTCTTAATGCATGTCCCCAATGAGGTCGGAGTACAAAGATTTGGGTCTCGATCTTGTTTCTCTTGAGGACAAAATCTCTCTCACACCCAAGCGACCTCTCATGGAAGGAGAAAAGAAATATGACGGGACAGGAGATCCTTTCAAACTATTGATTGAGGAATCCCTCACGCAACAGAGGAACGGGGTGATGGATAATTCCGCGCAAATCCTTCGACGATTACCAACATGCGACACATCTTCTTCGAGTGGAGGCACCGCCCCCTTCAAGGTACAAATAAACTTCGATATTCCTATATTTGAAGGTCAGATAGACACAGATGTTGTAGACAAGTGGTTGAATCTACTAGAAGGGTATTTCTTTGTCCATAACTTTTCGAATAGAGAAAAGATTACTTTTGTGCTCCTCAAAGTCATTCTCCATGTCAAAGATTGGTGGGAAAATTTCTGTGAACAAAAGGAAATAGAGGAACCCTCATTATTTACAGTCATGGCCACCTGGGAATCTTTCAGGGATGTTATTAAGGAATAATACTACCCTGTTGGAAGTTATGACGATTTGTATACCAAATGGACCACACTGCGACAATAAAGAGACCAAGCAGTGCCAGATTTCACAAATATCTTCCATACCTTGTGCACCAAGCTAGGTATCAAAGATTCAGAGAGACATCTGGTGCTCAACTATCGCGGTTCTCTGCATAGATACATCCAGACCAAAATGGAATTTCTGGACATCACATCCTTGGGCGGGGCCTACCGATATGCCGTCAAAATCGAGCAGAAGCTCAAACAAAAGATGCGAAAATTTGGGATGGGGAACCCCTCACAACAAAAGCCAGGAAAGGACGATCCCAACCCACAAAAAAAAGGACAGAGCAAAGATGAACAGTATTAGGAAAACCAGTCCAAGCCGCAAGCAAAGAAGGACACCGGAAAGACAAAGAAATATACCGGGAAGTTGTGCGACTTCCATAAGAGCCCTTGGCATAACACTGCTGACTGTCACTCAAAGCAAACGCTGGTGGATGAAGTGAAAGCCTCTAAATCAGATGCGGGTTCTGACTCTGAGTCAGAACTAGAAAGGAGAAGACGGATCATTGACGCAGAACCCAGTGCCACCGTTGCTACCACCAAGCTCCAACATGGTGAACCAGACGAGCTAGAAGAAGGAGAGTGCCTCTTCCATTCACAGATGTGGGGAAAAGGAACCCCACTGCACTTCATCGTTGATAGTGGTATCCAGAATAACCTCATCTCAGCAGAGGTCGTCAAGCGACTGGCCCTGCCAACAACGCCGCAGCCACAACCCTACACCATTGGATGGCTTCACCAAGGAAGCGATCTCAGCGTCAACCAACAGTGTTGAATGTCGTATGACATCAAGCCCTTAAAAGACGAGGTATTGTGTGATGTTGCTCTTCTCGAATTTTGTGATATTCTTTTGGGCCAACCTTATTTATGGAAACGTCATGTTGTATATGAGTCTAGGCCTCGTAGTGTTATTATTACTTTGAGAAGGAAATTGTACAGGATACCCGAGGCTGTCCCACCTAGTGCTATTACCTTGATCTCTGCTAAGCAATGTAGGAAGGTCATCTCTCAGACAGGGAAGTTTGTCTTCTTTGTGATTCGCTCTCAGAATGAGAGAAAAATCACAGCCACATCCAGGGTCTCTATGACCAACCTCTACACACAATAGAAGCAAGTAGATAAGGTCATGGAAGAATACTTGGATATCTTCTCCTCACCTACCGAGGTACCTCTGCATTGCCAGGTCAAGCACCCCATCGATCTGACCCACGGTGCACCGTTTCCCATTGGGTCAATCTATCGCCGCTCTCTGTTAGAGAATGAGGAGATCAAGTGATGGATCTAAGAATTGCTCCACAAGGGGCACATCCATCCTAGCTCATGACCTTGCAGGAGCCCAATCGTACTGGTACAGAATAAATATGGAACCTAGCGACTTTGCATTGATTATCAGGCTCTGAATAAAATCACAGTCAGAAATCGGTACCCGATTCCTCGAATCGACGACCTCCTTGATCAACTTATGGGGGGCAAATACTTTAGTAAGATTGATCTGAAGTCTGGCTACCACCAGGTCCTGATAGAACAGATAGATGTATGGAAGACTGCCTTCAAGTCAAAGGAAGGCCTTTTTGAATGGTTGGTCATGCCCTTTGGTTTGACAAACACTCCAGCCACTTTCATGAGGATGATGGACGATATCCTGCGACCATTCACCAATAATTTTTTAGTGGTGTATCTTGATGACATTCTCATTTACAACAAGACTTGGGTCGAACACTTGCAGCATATTCAACAGGTTCTGCACACCCTGTGGCAGCACAAGCTATACGCCAACTTGGAAAAATGCTCCTTCGGCATGGACAGGGTCCATTACCTAGGCTACATCATTGATCAACATGGCGTACATGTGGATCGATCCAAGATCCAAGTCATCCGTGACTTTCCAACCCAAACCACACTCACTAAGATTCGGATCTTCTTGGGCCTTGCCAATTTCTACCGTAGGCTTGTGTTGGGATTCTCCCATATTGCATGGGCCCTCAACCAAATAAATAGGGGTGGTGGTAAGGCGAAATTTGCATGGGGCCGGCCCCAACAACAAACATTCGATGATTTGAAGAAGCGCTTGTGCTCAACCCCAATGCTTTCACTACCAGACCTGCAACAACCCTTTACGATTGAGACTAATGCTTCAGACTATGTTGTGGGTGTTGTTCTCACGCAACACGGCCACCCCGTGGCCTACCATAGTGCGACACTATTAGATGTTGTCCGTAAGTACCCTACTTATGACAAAGAAATGTACTCCATTGTGCAAGCCTGCCACCAGTGGATACATTACATTCTTGAGAGGGAGACAGTCATCCACATTGATCATAAGCCACTGCAGTTCATGCAGACACAAGGAAAATTGCAGAATGACCGCCATCAAAAGTGGTCCACATACTTGCAACAATTCCACCTCAACATCAAGTATAAAACAGGAAGCACCAATCATGTCGTTGATTGCCTCAGCATACCACCGATCGTGACACTCACCACAGTGCTAGACTCCTGCAGCCACGAGACCTCTGGATGGCCCCAACTCTATGAGACAGACCCAGACTTCGCCACCACCTACCAAATGTTGGGTGCAAAGGCAGTTGTCGATAATTTCCATCTTCAAGATGGGTTGTTGTGTCGTCTGGGCCATATATGTGTTCCATCAAGTGAGCGAGTGAAGTTGTTATGGGAAGCCCACTATAGCCGGGTGGAAAGACACTTTGGCATCGAAAAGATAGTGGCGATGCTACAAAAACATTTCTGCTGGATGAAACTTCGACAGGAGTTCGGCAAGTATATCAGGTCTTGCACTGCCTGTGCTACTGCCAAACAAACCACTAAGAAACAGGGCATGTACACCCCTCTTCCTATTCCTGACAGACCATGGGAATCCATCTCAATGGACTACATGTCGGGCCTCCCGTCCACCAAGAGGGAAAATGACTGTGTTTTTGTGGTTGTCGATAGCTTTTCTAAGATGGTGATTATGGCTGCTTGCAAGAAGAGCATCACAGCAGAAGCCACTACCAAGCTCTTCTTTGAAAGAGTCTGGGTACATTTTGGAATCCCACAAACCATTGTCTCAGATCGGGACAGTCGATTTCTTAGCACATTCTGGTCGAGCCTCTGGTCACTGCTGGACACCAAGCTCACCAAATCCACGGCCTTCCACCCCCATACAGATGGCCAAACTGAGGTCGTAAATCGAATGATCGTGCATATCCCGTGCATGTATAATTCCAAGCACCCTCGCACATGGGATGAGAGTCTTCACTATGTCCATCATAGATACAACCGAGCCCTACATAGCTCAACCGACCACAACCCCTTTCAGGTGGGGTTGGGATTCCAACCATTGGGTCCCATAGATGTTACACTTCCCCTTGCAGTCACCTCAACTGACTCCTCTCTTGCTGCAACTGAGGCTAACAAAGCCACCCGATTGATTGAGATGATCCATCACATCTGCCAACAAGTTCAGGATATCCTACAGAAGTCCAATGACAAGTACAAGCAATGCCATGATGAACATCGGGTTCCACATAAGTTTCAGGTGGGCGACAAAGTTTGGTTGCACTTGCAGAAAGAACGCCTTACAGGACCCCATCGGAAGCTTCACCCACTCTGTTATGGGTCGTACACCATCACCAAGGCTATGGAGGATAATTCTTTTGCGCTCAACATTCCTCCTTTCCTTGTCCTGCACCCAGTGTTCAACGTGGACTTCCTTCAGCCTTATTTCCCACCATTATTGGACACCTCAGACGTAGCAGAACAACTGAAACCAACAGAGCTCAACCCCGACTGCATACAACATGCATCCAATGATTAGATTGTGGACACACAGATCAAGGGCACTCGAAAACAAAGGATTTAGCTTTATCGAGTCGTCAAAGCAGGGCAGCTCCTGCATTAAGGCAAGTGGCTCACCCGGGGCCAAATTCAGTAGAAATTTCCTCATATGATGGGGGAACTCAACGCAATGGAGACCATTGCTTCCTAAAGATGGAGGATTGATATAGGTGGATATCGGTGGCCACTCACCTTTTCCAGCTGGCTCGAAACAACTTTCTATCAATTTTGATAATTTACTATTTTTAGTATTTTTTTGGGTCCTGAACTTCCGGAGCCATTTTGAGGCCCTAAATGACGTTTTTTGGGGTATGTTGCGGCCTTTGTGCAATTTTTGTATTCCTCGGATAGATCTTTCCAATGGGCTATCATACGCCTAAAATGAAGATCGTATGCAAAAGTTATGACCCCGGGAAGTTGATGTACTGACTTACCCAAACGGGGCCCACATGACTTTTGGTGCTTCATCTCCTAGGGTTAGGTTTTTGGATGTTTAGGGTTTTTGAAACTCATGTTTATTGTAAAAACGCCTTGAGAGCCTCATTGTAATCATCTTCTTGCGAAGGAGTGCAATCGTCACATCTCTTCTCAAAGATAAGCCACCACCATTCCAACAAGCTTGCTTTCTGCTGCATTTTACAGTTTCATTTTATTTCCTTATTGAATAGAAAACCAGTTTTATTGTATCTCTGGTATTCTGTGTTAAGCACCTGGTAATAATTTGTAGCCATTTCATTTTGCTCATAAAATCCAGATCACTTCCCCTCGCTTTGCATGATTTATTTTCCATGGAACGATCGGGGAAATACTTCTTTGGTCAATGCCTATCATCGTACTTTCATGCTTGTTTCTATAATTGTTCTTCATTCCATTATATGAATTCTAGCTTTGGATTTGTACCAAACACCTTTACCCATTAATTTCACTTATGATGAAATCCCATCGACCAACTACCATAACTTTGAATGATACAATGTGTCCCAACATGTATCACTTGTGCCTAAGGAGTAATCATATCTTGAGGGTGACGTCGTCGAAGCAACGTTCGACAGGCCCCCCATCAATTCTCTAGCCTGCTGGTGAATGACAAGGATCCCATGGAAGTTCTCCTTCGTTGTCCTCCATTTGTCCAATTGTCAAATTCCTCTTGTTGGGATTCCAGGTGGCGCACCTACTCTCGATGTTTTGAACCCCATCCAGGGGCCTAATATCCCTCAGACTTAGCTTTGTAACTTCTTGCCACATGGGAGTATTGGTGGGGTCCCCTAAAGACCACGTAGTGAGTTGGTTTTCCTATTGAACTCCTACGTTAGCCAAAATTCTGCGACCATGTTTGCGATTCTCCTTACCTGAACTAGATAATCACATGAAATCTCTTGATTACTTCTGCAATAAGATTCCATTCGTAGGAGAGTTTCCAATGCGTTGAGAAATTTTCTGGGCTTGCACCATCAATCAGTCATTTTAGAGTGGATATTATTAGGAGAGAATCCCCCTCTGCAACCAAAGTCCTAAATCCCTTTGAATGAGCCATGGTAAGCCTTCGAAGAAGACCCTCAAGCCCAACCCCATTGTTGGTATTGTGGCCCAAGTTGTTGGCAAACATGGCTAAAATCGACCCATCTTAATTCTTGAGGACCCCTCTAGCCCTTGACCTTCCATGGTTATCTTTTGATGCCCCATCGAAGTTTAATTTCACTGCTCCGACCTCTGGAGGCGACCAAGTTTCATTATGAATGTTCCTGCTATGTTGAGGAGCTTTATTTGCATGGAGGTACGCTTGCTCAAGTTTCCAATTATTGAAGATGTTTTTCTCTTCTGCATTGACGTTTTTATCTTCTGCAATCTGGGGACTTATCGCAATTGATTCATGAACATTTTCTTGGATTTTTTCCCAAACTTGTTGCATAGGAAAGTGGGTTTGTTTGAAAAATATTCTATTTCTTTCTTTCCATAGGTTCCACATAACTATTCCTGGGAAGATATCCCAGGCTCTATTTAATATAGGGTGTTGGAAAGCATCTCAGACCCAATCTGTGATGGTTCGGGAGGTGTCATTGTTGACTCTACCAGAGTCACAGAAGAGCTCAATGCCTTTGTCCCACATGATACCTGCTTCTTGGAAATTGCAAAGGAGATGATTTAGAGATTCTCCCATGTGTTTGCAAAGAATGTAGATAGAAGGGCCTTCATACCTCACTTACGGAGTTTGTCCCAGGTTATAACTTTTCTCTTCAGGGCCAACCATAGAAAGGTCCCGATTTTAAGCCATATCTCGGGCTGCCAGATTCATTGCCACCTTTTTTTTTCGTTCTACTTCTAACAATCCTACCACTAGGAGGTATGCATCTTTGACTTTAAAATTTCCCTCCCCTTTACTTCCCCAATGAAGAATATCCGGGCCATTTTTGTTTCTAATTTTTCTGAGGGTCAACTCCTCTTCAAGGACATGCTTATCTTCCTTGTTCAAGAAAATTGGTCATTCTGATAAATTTCTTTATCTCCATGTATGATTCTTTCCTCTCTCTCTCCAGTACTAGTGGAAAAAATTCCATCCTTTATTTCTCATAGCTATCCCTATCCGAACCAAAACTTCAATTCTAGATATTGTAGGCATTTGTTCCCAAGAATCCTCCCAAAAAAGGGTTGACTTGTCATAGTAGACCTCCCATAAGCTTTCTCTTTAAACTAAATATTTGTTTTTCCAAGTGTTGTTCCAAATTAGAGACCCTGGTCTGGAGCCATCCATCCTGATCAGTTCTTGCTTTTCTATCTCCTGAGCATACTTTGTCTTCCATATTTTTTCCCACATGTCATTTGGGTGTTTAAGCCAACGCCACCAAAGTTTCATTGCTAAGGCTTGCCCTTCCTACATAGGGTCTCTAATGCCCACTCCACCATGGAATTTTGGCCCACAAAGCTTATACCAAGCTACAAGGGCCCACTTTTTTTCTTTTGAGCCTCCCCGTCCCCCTGAGAGGAAGGTCCTTTGAAGTTTTCTAAAAAATTTTAAGATACCTTTGGGAGCTGCCATAATCAAGAAGAGATATAGGGGCATAGAACTTAATACACATTTTATTAACATGATCCTTCTTGGGAGAGTGAGATACATGTGGGTCCAGTTGGTCAACTTAGCTTCTAATTTTTCTAGCAGCTATTGCCATGGATTATTTCAAATGCATTTGTCTAACAACGGGGCTCCCAAATATTTGGAGGGGAGGCAGGTTCTTTGAAATTCCAAAATCATGGCAATATTTATTTGGACTGCCACAAGAGTATTAAAGAAAAATATTTTTGACTTAGCAAAATTTATAACTGTACTTGAGGCTTCCTTGTACGTATCCAACATGGTTTTGATAGTTTTGGCTTCTTTTGGAGTTGGAGCTCCCATAAGAAGGTTTTCATCTACAAATTGGAGGAGATAAATTGGGTCCATACCTGCTTGAAGCTTTATCCCTTGTAATTTATTGTATGTCAATGCCTTATGGATTAGTCTCCCCAAACCTTCCACTAAAATAATATATAGGTAGGGGGATAGAGGATCCCCCTGTCGCATCCCTCTCGAGGGATTAAATTTTTTGGAGGGAGAGTTGTTCACTAGGATTGAGAAGAAGGTCGATAAAATGAGGCTCATGATCCATTGAATCCACTCTTATCCAAAGCCAGAATCCTCCAACGTTTTATAGAGAAATATCCAACTAATGCAGTCATAAGCCTTTGACATGTCAAGTTTTATGAGCATACCCGCCTTATTGGATATCTACATTGAATGCACAGCTTCATTGGCCACAATTATACCATCAAGAATTTGACGACCTTCAACAAACCCCCCCTGCTCCGGAGAAATGATATTTTTGAGTAAAGGTTTGAGTCTATTAGTTATAATATTAGAAACAATCTTATAAATTACATTACACAGAGCGATTGGTCTGAATTTGTCAGTTGTGTTGGCCTCCTTTTCTTTTGGGATTAATTCTATGAAGGAAGCATTGAAGGATTTAAACATGGATTTTGAAGATTTGGATTCTTCCACCACTTCTCAGGTATCTTTCCCTATAATCTTCCAACATTTATGAAAAAAAATCATTGTAAACCCATCAGGTATGGGGGCTTTCCCTAAGGCCATTTGTTTTATTGTCTTCTCCACTTCCTCCATGGATATTAGGCTCATTAGGAAGCCATTTTGTTCATGAGTTATTACTTTTTGGATACTTCCAATTATCTTTTCAATAGTGTCTTCTTTGTCTCCTTTTGGTTCAGTTAAAAGTTGTTGAAAATGACTTACCAATTCATTTTCAATGTCTTCAAAGGTATCCACTCATTCTCTGGTAGCTCTGGCCAAGGAAGCTATCTTGTTTTGTCTTATATGATGCAACAAAGAATTATGAAAAAACTTCGAGTTTCGGTCTCCTTCTTTCAACCATCTTACTCTTGATTTTTGTTGCCATAGGAATTCTCCTTGTTTATCCATTTATCCAACTCTAGTCGAAGTTGGTCCTCCCTTCTTGTTTCTTTGTTTTCCCTCTTGTAGTAGCTTCCATTTGGATTGCAACCATCTATGTCTCCTAGTGCCTTTTTTCCTAAAAAATGTTACAAAAAACTTCCATGTTCCATTTCTTAATCTAGAACTTAATGTGTTTGAGCCTCTAATGAAATTGAAACATCTTGGTTCCATACCAATTTGGGATTTTCGACCACCGAGATTCAATATTTTTCATAAAATCCCTGTGGTCCCTGCAAAATTTTTCAAAGCAGAATGGTTTAGGCCTGGGTATCACCTTCACCTCCTAGGATAGGCTGATCAACCAATGATCTGATCCATAGAAAGGAAGAAACTCCATTGAGATAGCCTGTTGGTCTTGAAACAAAGCTTCAGAGGTCAAGAATCTGTCCAGCCTAACCGAGATCCAATTATATGCTCTTCTCTTATTTCTCCAAGTGAACAGGTCATTGCTTGTTTATATGTCAATTAATCTAGATTTCTCTATCCAGTCTCATAATGTTTCACTTTCTCCTTCCATTCTTCCAGTCCCTCCTTTTTTTTCAAGGAGGGAAGTAATCATATTAAAGTCACCCCCAATAACCCATCTACGACCTTGAAACATGGCACCAAGATGTTTCAGGGACTCGAGGAATCCTCGCTTGAGTTGGGGCGTTAACGATCCATAGGCATTAGAGATAAACCCCTAAGATTGGGATCCTATCTCTACAAAGATCATCATTAAAATTCTCAGAAGAGTGGAAAACATCTCCAAGTGCCATTTCGCAGGATCCCACAGAATGGCAAGCACGTCCAAGGCTCCTTCTCATTCTACCACTTCTACTTCACAGTTTTTCCAAATATTTTGAGCGATTTTGACCATCGTCAGTTTATCACACTTGGTTTCTTGAATGAGGACAACCTTTGCTTTTTCCTGAGTAATTGTTTTTTCATCGTTTTGTGTTTGGATGGAGCATTCATACCTCTCACATTCCATAAGATGAGATTCATTAAATCATTTTGGTTGGTATTGGAAACATCTTTCTGGAAGGCCTATCACTTGTCCCGAGTCCACTAAATGGGCCCATGTTTCTTATATGACTTGTTGATATGGCTTTCTCCCCCTCTTATTTTAGTCACTAGGGGTTTTCTTCAGGATCTTGAGGGGGTTAGTATTTACCCCCATACTTCCTGAAGTTCCTGCTAGAATACAAGTCTGATTTCTTTACCTTTGCATTCCCGTGTTTCTCGATCAAGGTGTTTGATTTTTCCTATGGTCATTTCAACTATTTCTTATTCCCCATGATATTTTATTAAGGCTTCTGCATTTATTTCCACTTTTTCCATATCCATTTCATGGGTTCCTTATTCTTGGACTTGATCTCCTTGGTATGAATCTCAGTTTTCCTGGCCTTGCATCTCTAGTCATGTTTCTTTTTGTTCCTCTGGTTTTCCTTCTAGATCTGGTCTACTACATTTTTCCATTATTTCTTCTTACCTTGTCTCATTCGTCTTTTGATCTATTGGTGTTTGTTCTTCAGCTTCTTTGTTATTCTCCTCCAAGGCCTTGAATTTGTTTTTGGAATTCTCTTCTTCTTTCATTGTTGTTTTCCCAGGTCTTCGTCCTGCCTTCTATTTCCATTGGATCTTGGTGAATCCTTCTGCATTTGTTCCTTCCTGAGTTTTGGGGGTATCCTGCTTGATATTTAGGGGGAAATCTTTGAACAAGTGGCCATGGACATGGAATTTTCGACACCTGAAAGGGATATGCTCATAGTCCAACATTTGGATCCATTCATTATCTTGGTACGGCACTGTAACTGCCTCTGGGACGTTTTTTTCCACGTTCATGTAAACGCAGATCCGTGCATACAAAGTGTATTTGGTCGTCTTCGTGATCTCACATATTTTGATGAAAGATCTAATGGTGTTTCCTATTCCTTCGAGTGTCACTACCTCCTATAATTCTTGAGGCAATGAGTATAACCTTATACAGACCGAGGCTGCCCTGAAATCCTCTTTTTCAGGGGAAAATCTCTTTGCCCAGTAGTGTATATGTAGGCCAACTGAATTGAAGAAATATGGACCTTCTTCGAAGACTTTATCCCGATCCGAAGGGTTGGAAAATATTGTTGTAAAGAAACCTTTGGATCCTAGCTTTAGATCTGCCTGCCCTTTAAATTTCCAGTGAGAGCTTACCCATCTCGTTAGAGTTTTTTCCGTTGGTCAAATCCCCATAAATTTACCTATTAGAGCATGATCTTTCATATGTTGAATGTAGTTACCTATGCTTAGAGAAGTAACTTCATACTTGGGGTTTTCCTTCGTCTGTGCATGGCATCTGTTTATTTTTCTCTTGTCAACTCCTGGGTTGCTCTACATAGAAGTACCTTCAGAGGTATTGTTGCCTACACCCCCCATCTCTATGTCATCAACTTTCTTTCCCATTGTTCCTAGTATTGCATCTTTGAACACCAATGATGCTCTTGGTCCTTTGTCCCCGGGGGGAACAAAGGGCCCAGGTATGCCTAACCCGTCCAAGCCTGCTGCCTCCATTCATGTGAAACTTGACCTGTCTTCCTCTCCAAACTCCTAAACTCCAAAACCCTAATCCAAATCACCTGGTTCGCTAACCAGCTTCCGCTGTCATCTTCATCCTCATGCTTACACCAAAGTACATTATTATAAAATTTCAAACCTAGATAATATATTTATTTTGGGGGGGAAATGGTATTGATTTTGTTATAATAATAATAAGTAAAGTTTAAGAAATTTAAAATAATTTGGAGCAATTTAATTTAAGAATAATTTTTCATTGTTACTAAAAAATTTCAAAAAATGTATTTAAATAGTATTCCATAGTGAATTTTTTTATTTTTTTTGGCGCCAATAAGCTCTCTACATACCAATATGGAGGAGATGTCCATGTAACATAACACATTAAAATAATAATAATAATAATAAAATTATATATATATATATATATATATATATATGAATTTGTTATGTTTCGATTTACCCTGGTTTCAGTTAATAGATCACCAAAACAATGTAGTGATTACTGAGGTAGTAATATATTAAAAAATACCCCGGATGGGGTGACAGCGCAGCAAAGTGGAACACGTGGTGGCGAGCTGGAGCGGGCAGGCAGAGCGCTCACCGGCTCACGTCAAACTCGCATTTAAACCGCCATGAATTACAGCAAATGCATATTAAGGAGGCGCCTGCT
>SNQJ01S0056264.1:29755-41341 GCA_010110895.2 Picea sitchensis
TATAATAAAGAAATGCACAGAGATATCGCAGATATTCAATAATATAACATGAATGTATTAGAGATGCAACCATAAACACAGATATACAGTAATACATGATTTCTATTAATGAAATAAATGTATAGAGACTGTAAAAATACAGAGTGAAAGACTCACTAGAATGGTGGCAACTTATCTCTAAGAAGAGATGTGAAGGCTACTCGCATCCGCAAGAAGATGATTACAATGAGGCTCTGAAGGCATTTTTACAATAAACTGGAATGCCAAAAACCTAACCCTAGGAGATGAAGCGCCAAAAGTCATGTGGGCCCCGTTTGGGTAAGTTGGTGCATCATCTTCCCCGGGTCGTAACTTTTGCATACGATCTCTGTTTTAGACGTATGATAGCTCATTGGAAAGGTATCACCGAGGAGATTAATTTTGGGGGTTCAATCATGCCTTTGGATATCATTGAGAACCTCGATCTCAAAAAACCTTCATTTGGGCCCTCAAAATGACCCTGGAAGTTAAAAAACTCCTAAAAATAGTAAATTGCCAAAATTTCTAGAAAACTGTTTTGAGCCAGTCGGAAAAGGTGGGTGGCCACTGATATCCACCTGAATCAATTATTCCTCCTTAGGAAGCAATGGTATCCATTATGTTGAGATCCCGGGGGAGAGAGAAAAGCGTTTTCTAAATCTGCATCTTGGTGAGTTGCTTGCCTTGTTGGAGACGTCAGGTTGTTCAGTTTGTGGAAGTCTGTCACAAACCTGTTGAGGTTGAGGCTGTTCAAAAAGTCGGGATACATGAGAGGACAATGTGCAGAAGGAATCTTTGCGCTTTATTGCAACCTTGTCGACCTGCTTTTGTTTGATAGAAGGTGCTTGGGGCGAGGCTTTAATGGTTGCAGTGTCCTTTTGTTCCCCTTTTGAACAGATTGTGAAGAAGCTAAATTTTGCAGTATGAGATACTACCTTGCGACACTTTTTAGGTGGAATAGTAGTCGGAACTACCTCTGGTACTCTGTAGAGATGATCCCCCAAAGTAACAATGACATTACGGGGTCGAGACTCATAAATATCATGGCGTCTCCACATATATGGTTGGTCCAAGAGAACATCACAGACATCCAGTGGGGCAACATCACATAATACCTCATCCTTGAAGGGTTGGATGTCGTATGAAAATCGACATTGTTGGCTGACACAGAGATCTCGTCCTTGGCGAAGCAACCCGATGTTGTATGGTTGCGGGTGTGTTGTTGTCAACAATCCCAACTGTTTGTTGACCTCTACTAATATGAGGTTCTTCTGGCTTCCGCTATCAAAAATAAAATGAAGCAGGGTCCCCTTCACCCACATCTGTGAATGGAAATATGTTCCCCCTCTTCAGGATCTGTTGGTTATTCTGGTTGAATTGTTGTGGTCACGACAATAGCAGTGGGGTCTGCATCAATGATCTGTCCTTTACCAGTATTTTCATAATCAAATTATGATTCAAGGTTCGACTCCTTGTCTTTGATCTCGACCACCAATGACTATTTTGAACGCCATTCATTGGTGTTGTGCCAGGGGATGTTGTGGAAATCGCAGCATTTTCTGGTGTCCTTCTTTGTCCTCCCATTACCCTTCTTTTCATGTGGCTTGGACTGGTTTTCGGGAGACTATTTCTTAGGGTCGTCTTTGTCATACTTTGGTTGTTGCAAATTTGCAAACCCAAAATCCCATTTGTTCTGGTGCTTAAATTTTTGCTCAATTTTAACAGCATATCGATAAGCAACACCAAGTGATGAGATGTCCAGAAAATCAATTTCAGTTTGGATGTATCTGTGTAGAGCCCCACGGTATTTCAGAACCAAATGTCATTTGGAGTCTTTGATACCCAGCTTGGTGCACAAGGTATGGAAGGTGTTTGTGAACTTCGAAACTGCTTGGCCCCTCTCTTACCGCAATGTGGTCCATCTCATGTATTGGTCCGCATAGTTGCCAATAAGGTAATATTGTTCCTTTACCGCATCCACACAAAAATCCCAAGCGGGATCGACCCCATATATTCCAAACTCCTCTATGGAAATATTCTCCCAGTAAGTTTCCCACCAATGTTTGACATGGGGGAGAGCCTTAAGTTGCGCGAATATGATCTTTTCTCTATCGGAAAAATTGTGAACAGAGAAATAACCTTCTAACAGATTTAACCATTTATCTAGGGAATCCGCAAGAAGATGATTACAATGAGGCTCTAAAGGAATTTTTAAAATAAACTGGAATGCCAAAAACCCTATACATCCAAAAACCTAACCCTAGGAGATGAAGCGCCAAAAGTCATGTGGGCCCCGTTTGGGTAAGTTGGTGCATCAACTTCCCGGGGTCGTAACTTTTGCATACGATCTCTGTTTTAGGCGTATGATAGCTCGTTGGAAAGGTAACGTCCAGGAAATTCATTTTGGGGGCTCAATCAAGCCTTCGACTATCATTTAGAACCTTGATCTCGAAAAACCTTTTTTTGGGCCCTCAAAATGGCCCCGAAAGTTAAAAAACTGTTAAAAATAGTAAATTGCCAAAATTTCCAGAAACTATTTTGAGCTAGTCGAAAAAGGTGGGTGGCCACTGATATCCACCTGGATCAATTTTCCCTCCTTAGGAAGCAATGGTCTCCATTGCGATGAGTTCCTCGGGGGAGAGGGAAAAGCATTTTCTAAATCTGCATCTTGGTGAGTTGCTTGCCTTGTTGGAGACGTCGCATTGTTTAGTTTGTGGAAGTATGTCACGAACCTGTTGAGGATGAGGCTATTCAACAAGTCGGTCTACATGAGAGGACGATGTGCAGAAGGAATCTTTGTGCTTTGTTGCAACCTTGTTGACCTGCTTCTGTTTGATAGAAGGTGCTTGGGACGAGGCTGTAGTGGTTGCAGTGTCCTTTTGTTCCCCTTTTGAATAGATTGTGAAGAAGCTAAATTTTGCAGTATGAGATACTACCTTGCGACACTTTTTGGGTGGAACAATAGTCGGAACTACCTCTGGTATTCTATAGATATGACCCCCTAAAGGAACAATGACACTACGGGGTCGAGACTCATAAACAACATGGCATCTCCACATATATGGTTGGCCAAAGAGAACATCATAGACATCCAATGGGGAAACATCACATAATACCTCATCCTTGAAGGGTTGGATGCAGTATGAAAATCGACACTGTTGGCTGACATGGAGATCTCGTCCTTGGCGAAGCCACCTGATGTTGTATGGCTGCGGGTGTGTTGTTGTCGACAATCCCAATTGTTTGACGACCTCTGCTGAGATAAGGTTCTTTTGGCTTCCGCTATCAATAATAAAATTAAGCGGGGTCCCCTTCACCCACATCTATGAATGGAAAAGACATTCTCCCTCTTCAGGATATGTTGGTTCTTCTAGTTGAATTGTTGTGGTCGCGACAATAGCAGTGGGGTCTGTGTCAATGATTTGTCCTTTACCAGTGTTTTCATAATCAGATTCTGAATCAGGGTTCGGCTCCTTGTCTTTGATATCGACCACCAATGAATGTTTTGAGCGACATTCATCGGTGTTGTGCCAGGGGCTTTTGTGGAAATCACACCATTTTTCGGTGTCCTTCTTTGTCTTCCTGTGACCCTTCTTTTCATGTGGCTTAGACTGGTTTTCGAGAGACTGTTTTTAAGGGTCGTCTTTGTCACACTTTGGTTTTTGCATATTTGCAGACCCGAAATACCGTTTGTTTTGGTGCTTAAATTTCTACTTGATTTTAATAGCATATCGATAAGCAACACCAAGTGATGAGATGTCCAAAAAATCCATTTAAGTTTGGATGTATCTGTGTAGAGCCCGACGGTATTTCAGAACAAAATGTGGTTCAGAGTCTTTGATACCCATCTTGGTGCGCAAGGTATGGAAGGTGTTGGTGAACTCTGAAACTACTTGGCCCCTCTTTTGCCGCAGTGTGGTCCATCTCATGTACTGGTCCTCATAGTTGCCAACAAGGTAATATTGTTCCTTTACCTCATCCACAAAAAAATCTCAAGTGGGCTCGGCCCCATATATTCCAAAATCCTCTGTGGAACTCTGCTCGCAGTAAGTTTCCCATCAATGTTTGACATGGGGGATATCCTTAAGGAGCGCAAAGATGATCTTTTCTCTATCGGAAAAATTGTAATCAGAGAAATAACCTTCTAACAGATTTAACCATTTATCTAGGGCATCCACAAGAATATGATTACAATGAGGCTCTAAAGGAATTTTTACAATAAACTGGAATGCCAAAAACCCTAGAAATCCAAAAACCTAAACCTAGGAGATGAAGCGCCAAAATTCATGTGGGCCCTGTTTGGGTAAGTTGGTGCATCAACTTCCCAGGGTCATAACTTTTGCATACGATCTCCATTTTAGGCGTATGATAGCTCGTTGGAAAGGTATCGTCGAGAAGATTCATTTTGGGGGCTAAATCATGCTTTATTTTTATCATTGAGAACCTCGATCTCGAAAAACCTTCATTTGGGCCCTCAAAATGGCCCCGGAAGTTAAAAAACTGCTAAAAGTAGTAAATTGCCAAAATTTCCAAAAAATTGTTTTGAGCTAGTCAGAAAAGGTGGGTGGCCACTGATATCCACCTGGATCAATCCTCCCTCCTTAGGAAGCAATCGTCTCCATTTCGTTCAATTCACGGGGGGGGGGAGGGAAAAGCATTTTCTAAATCTGCATCTTGGTAAGCTACTTGCCTTGTTGGAGATGTCACGTTGTTCATTTTGTGGAAGTTTGTCACGAACCTATTGAGGATGAGGTTGTTCAACAAGTTGGGCTACATGAGAGGACGATGTGCAGAAGGAATTTTTGTGCTTTGTTGCAACCTTGTCGACCTGCTTCTGTTTGATAGAAGGTGCTTACGGCGAGGCTGTAGTGGTTGTAATGTCCTTCTGTTCCCCTTTTGAACAGATTGTGAAGAAGCTAAATTTTGCAGTATGAGATACTACCTTGCGACACTTTTTAGGTGGAACAATAGTCAGAACTACCTCTAGTATTCTATAGAGATGACCCCCCAAAGTAACAATGACACTACGGGGTCGAGACTCATAAACAACATGGCGTATCCACATATATGGTTTCCCCAACAGAACATCACAGACATCTAGTGGGTCAACATCACATAATACCTCATCCTTGAAGGGTTGGATGTCGTATGAAAATCGACACTGTTGGCTTACACGGAGATCTTGTCATTGGCGAAGCCACCCGATGTTGTATGGTTGAGGGTGTGTTGTTGTCGACAATCCCAACTGTTTGACGACCTCTGCTGAGATGAGGATCTTCTAGCTTCCGCTATCAACAATAAAATGAAGTGGGGTCCCCTTCACCCACATCTGTGAATGGAAAAGATCTTCCCCCTCTTCAGGATCTGCTGGTTCTTCTGGTTGAATTGTTGTGGTCACGACAATAACAGTGGGGTCTGCGTCAATGATCTATCATTTACCAATATTTTCATAATCATATTCTGAATTAGGGTTCGGCTCCTTGACTTTATCTCAGCCATCAATGATTGTTTTGAGCGACATTCATCGGTGTTGTGCCAGGGGATTTTGTGAAAATCACACCATGTTTTGGTGTCCTTCTTTGTCTTCCTGTGACCCTTCTTTTCACGTGGCTTGGACTGGTTTTCGGTAGACTGTTTGTTAGGGACATATTTGTCATACTTTGGTTGTTGCAGATTTGCAGACCCGAAATCCGTTTTGTTCTGGTGCTTAAATTTCTGCTCGATTTTAATAGCATATTGATAAGCAACACCGAGTGATGAGATGTCCATAAAATCAATTTAAGTTTGGATGTATCTGTGTAGAGCCCCACGGCATTTTAGAACCAAATTTCATTCAGAGTCTTTGATACCCAGCTTGGTGTGCAAGGTATGGAAGGTGTTGGTGAACTCCGAAACTACTTGGCCCCTCTCCTGCCGCAGTGTGGTCCATCTCATGTACTAGTCCTCATAGTTTCCAACTGGGTAATATTGTTCCTTTACCGCATCCACAAAAAAGTCTCAAGTGGGATCG
Source organism: Picea sitchensis (assembly GCA_010110895.2). NCBI lineage: Eukaryota > Viridiplantae > Streptophyta > Pinopsida > Pinales > Pinaceae > Picea > Picea sitchensis. Next base: position 35,784 of record SNQJ01S0056264.1, read on the forward strand.
ACCCCATATATTCCAAACTCCTCTGTGGAACTCTTCTCCCAGTAATTTTCCCACAAATGTTTGACATGGGGGAGAGCCTTAAGGAGCGCGAAGATGATATTTTCTCTGTCGGAAAAATTGTGAAGAAAGAAATAACCTTCTAAGAGATTTAACCATTTATCTAGGGCATCCGCAAGAAGATGATTACAATGAGGCTTTGAAGGAATTTTTACAATAAACCAGAATGTCAAAAACCCTAGACATCCAAAAACTTAAACCTAGGAGATGAAGCGCCAAAAGTCATGTGGGCCCCGTTTGGGTAAGTTGGTGCATCAACTTCCCGGGGTCATAACTTTTGCATACGATCTCCGTTTTAGGTGTATGATAGCTCGTTGGAAAGGTATCATAGAGGAGATTCATTTTCGGGGCTCAATCATGTTTTCTTATATAATTTAGAACCTCGATATCGAAAAACATTCATTTGGGCCCTCAAAATGGCCCCAGAAGTTTAAAAACTGCTAAAAATAGTAAATTGCCAAAATTTCCAGAAATTTTTTTTTAGCCAGTTGGAAAAGGTGGGTGGCCACTGATATCCACCTAGATAAATCCTCCCTCCTTAGGAAGTAATGGTCTCCATTGCTTTAAGTTCCCGGGGGAGAGGGAAAAATGTTTTCTAAATCTGCATCTTGGTGAGCTACTTACCTTGCTGGAGACGTCGCGTTGTTCAGTTTGTGGAAGTCTGTCACGAACCTGTTGAGGCTGAGGTTGTTCAACAAGTCGGGCTACATGAAAGGACGATGTACAAAAGGAATCTTTGTGCTTTTATGCAACCTTGTCGACCTTCTTTTGTTTGATAGAAGGTGCTTACAGCGAGGTTGTAGTGGTTGCAGTGTTCTTCTGTTCCCCTTTTGAAGAGATTGTGAAGTAGTTGAATTTTGCAGTATGAGATACCACCTTGTGGCACTTTTTAGGTGGAACAGTAGTTGGAACTACCTCTAGTATTCTGTAGAGATGACCCCCGAAATTAACAATGACACTACGGGGTCGAGACTCATAAAAAACATGGCGTCTCCACATATATGGTTGGCCCAAGAGAACATCACAGACTTCCAGTGGGGAAACATCACATAATACCTCATCCTTGAAGGGTTGGATGACGTATGAAAATCGACACTGTTGGTTGACATGGAGATCTCGTCCTTGGCGAAGCCACCCGATTTTGTATGGCTGCGGGTGTGTTGTTGTCAACAATCCCAACTATTTGATGACCTCTTCTAAGATGAGGTTCTTCTGGCTTCCGCTGTCAACAATAAAATGAAGTGGGGTCCCCTTCACCCACATCTATGAATGGAAAATACGTTCCCTCTCTTCAGGATCTGTTGGTTCTTCTGGTTGAATTGTTGCGGTCGCAGCAATAGCAGTGGGGTTTGCGTCAATGATCTGTCTTTTACCAGTATTTTCATAATCATATTCTGAATCAAGGTTCGGCTCCTTGTCTTTATCTCAGCCACCAATGAATTTTTTGAGTGACATTCATCGGTGTTGTGCCAGGGGATTTTGTGGAAATTGCACCATTTTTCGGTGTCCTTCTTTGTATTCTCGTGACCCTTATTGTCATGTGGCTTGGACTGGTTTTCAAGAGACTGTTTGTTAGGGTCGTCTTTTTCATACTTTGGTTGTTGGATATTTACAGACCCAAAATTCCGTTTGTTCTAGTGCTTAAATTTCTGCTCGATTTTAACAGCATATCGATAAGCAGCACCGAGTGATGAGATGTCCAGAAAATCCATTTCAGTTTGGATGTATCTGTGTAGAGCCCCATGATATTTCAGAACCAAATGTCATTCAGAGTCTTTGATACACAACTTGGTGCACAAGGTATGGAAGGTGTTGGTGAACTCCAAAACGGCTTGGCCCCTCTATTGCCACAGTGTGGTCCATCTCATGTACTGGTCCTCATAGTTGCCAACAGGGTAATATTGTTTCTTTATCGCATCCACAAAAAAATCCCAAGTGGGATCAGCCCCATATATTCCAAACTCCTCTATGGAACTCTGCTCCCAGTAAGTTTCCCACCAATGTTTGACATGGGGGAGAGCCTTAAAGATCGCGAAGATGATATTTTCTCTGTCGGAAAAATTGTGAACAGAGAAATAACCTTCTAACAGATTTAACCATTTATCTGGGGCATCCACAAGAAAATGATTACAATGAGGCTCTGAAGGCATTTTTACAATAAACCAGAATGCCAAAAACCCTAGACATCCAAAAACCTAACCCTAGGAGATGAAGCGCCAAAAGTCATGTGGGCCCCATTTGGGTAAGTTGGTGCATCAACTTCCCGGGGTCGTAACTTTTGCATACGATCTTTGTTTTAGGCGTATGATAGCTCGTTGGAAAGGTATCATTGAGGAGATTCATTTTTGGGGCTCAATCGTGTCTTTGGTTATCATTGAGAACCTCAATATTGACAAATATTTATTTGGGCCCTTAAAATGGCCCCGAAAGTTTAAAAACTGCTAAAAATAGTAAATTGCCTAAATTTCCATAAAATTGTTTTGAGCCAGTCGAAAAAGGTGGGTAGCCACTGATATCCACCTGGATCAATCCTCCCTCCTTAGGAAGCAATGGTATCCATTGCGTTGAGTTCCCAGGGGAGAGGGAAAAGCATTTTGTAAATCTACATCTTGGCGAGTTGCTTGCCTTGCTGGAGACGTCGCGTTGTTCGGTTTGTGGAAGTTTGTCACGAACTAGATGAGGTTGAGGTTGTTCAACAAGTTGGGCTACATGAGATGACGATGTGCAGAAGGAATCTTTCCGCTTTGCTGCAACCTTGTTGACCTTCTTATGTTTGATAGAAGGTGCTTGGGGCGATGTTGTAGTGGTTGCAGTGTCCTTTTGTTCCCCTTTTGAATAGATTGTGAAGAAGTTGAATTTTGCAATATGAGATACTACCTTGCGGCACCTTTTAGGTGGAACAGTAATCGGAACTACCTCTGGTATTCTGTAGAGATGACCCCCCAAAGTAACAATGACACTACGGGGTCGAGACTCATAAACAGCATGGCATCTCCACATATATGGTTGGCCCAAGAGAACATCACAGGCATCCAGTGGGAAAAAATCACATAATACCTCATCCTTGAAGGGTTGGATGCTGTATGAAAATCAACATTGTTGGCTGACACAAAGATCTCTTCCTTGGCGAAGCCACCCGATGTTGTATGGTTGCGGGTGTGTTGTTGTTGGCAATCCCAACTGTTTGACGACCTCTGCTGAGATGAGGTTCTTCTGGATTTCACTATCAACATAAAATGAAGCAGGGTCTCCTTCACCCACATCTGTGAATGGAAAAGATGTTCCCCCTCTTCAAGATCTGTTGGTTCTTTTGGTTGAATTGTTGTGGTTGCGACAATAGCAGTGGGATCTGCGTCAATGATCTAACCTTTACCAGTATTTTTAGAATCAGATTATGAATCAAGGTTTGACTCTTTGTCTTTGATCTCAGCCACCAATGACTGTTTTGAGCAACATTCATCGGTGTTGTGCAAGGGGATTTTGTGGAAATCACACCATTTTCCGGTGTCCTTCTTTGTCTTCCCATGACCCTTATTTTCATGTGGCTTGGACTGGTTTTCGGGAGACTGTTTGCTAGGGACGTCTTTGTCATACTTTGGTTGTTGCAGATTTGCAGACCCAAAATCCCATTTGTTCTGGTGCTTAAATTTTTGCTCGATTTTAACAGCATATCGATAAGCCACACTGAGTGATGAGATGTCTAGAAAATCCATTTAAGTTTGGATGTATCTGTGTAGAGCCCCACGATATTTCAGAACCAAATGTTGTTCGGAGTCTTTGATACCCAGTTTGGTGCACAACGTATGGAAGGCGTTGGTGAACTGCGAAACTGCTTGGCCCCTCTCTTGCCTCGGTGTGGTCCATCTCATGTACTAGTCCTCATAGTTGCCAACAGGGTAATATTATTCTTTTACTGCATCCACAAAAAAATCCCAAGTGGGCTCGGCCCCATATATTCCAAACTCCTCTATGGAACTCTGCTCCCGGTAAGTTTCCCACCAATGTTTGACATGGGGGAGAGCCTTAAGGAACGCAAAGATGATATTTTCTCTGTCAGAAAAATTGTGAACAAAGAAATAACCTTCTAACATCTTTCACCATTTATCTAGGGCATCCGTAAGAAGATGATTACAATGAGGCTCTGAAGGCATTTTTACAATAAACCGGAATGCCAAAAACCATAGACATCCAAAAACCTAACCCTAGGAGATGAAGTGCCAAAAGTCATGTGGGCCCCATTTGGGTAAGTTGGTGCATCAACTTCCCGGGGTTGTAACTTTTGCATACGATCTCCGTTTTAAGCGTATGAGAGCTTGTTGGAAAGGTATCGTCAAGGAGATTCATTTTGGGGGCTCAATCATGGATTCAACTATTGTTGAAAACCTAAATCTCGAAAAACCTTCATTTGGGCCCTCAAAATGGCCCCGAAAGTTAAAAAAATGCTAAAAATAGTAAATTGCCAAAATTTCCATAAAATTGTTTTGAACCAGTCGAAAAAGGTGGGTGGCCACTGATATCCACCTAGATCAATCCTCCCTCCTTAGGAAGCAATGGTCTCCATTGCATTGAGTTCTCGGGAGAGAGGGAAAATCGTTTTCTAAATCTGCATCTTGGTGAGTTGCTTGCCTTGCTGGAGACGTCGCGTTATTCAGTTTGTGGAAGTCTGTCATGAACCTGTTGAGGCTGAGGCTGTTCAACAAGTCGGGCTACATGAGAGGATGATGTGAAGAAGGAATCTTTGTGCTTTGCTGCAACCTTGTCGACCTACTTCTGTTTGATAGAAGGTGATTGGGGCGAGCCTGTAGTCGTTGCAGTGTCCTTTTGTTCCCCTTTTGAACAGATTATGAAGAAGCTGAATTTTGCAGTATGAGATACTACCTTACGACACTTTTTAGGTGGAACAATAGTCGGAACTACCTCTGGTATTCTGTAGAGATGACCCCCCAAAGTAACAATGACACTACGGGGTTGAGACTCACAAAAGGCATGGTGTCTCCACATATATGGTTGGCCCAAGAGAACATCACAGACATCCAGTGGGGCAACATCACATAATACCTCATCCTTGAAGGGTTGGATGTCGTATGAAAATCGACATTGTTGGCTGACACGGAGATCTCGTCCTTGGCGAAGCCACCCGATGTTGTATGGTTGCGGGTGTGTTGTTGTCGACAATCCCAACTATTTGACGACCTCTGCTGAGATGAGGTTCTTCTGGCTTCCGCTATCAACAATAAAATGAAGCGAGGTCCCCTTCACCCACATTTGTGAATGGAAAAGACGTTCCCCCTCTTCAGGATATGTTGGTTCTTCTAGTTGAATTGTTGCGGTCGCGATAATAGCAGTGGGGTCTACGTCAATGATCTTTCCTTTACCAGTATTTTCAGAATCAGATTCTGAATCAGGGTTCGGCTCCTTGTCTTTGATCTCAGCCACCAATGACTATTTTGAGTGACATTCATCGGTGTTGTGCCAGGGGATTTTGTGGAAATCGCACCATT
>SNQJ01S0056264.1:41351-66263 GCA_010110895.2 Picea sitchensis
TTTACAATACAAAAACTATCAATTTTAATTCAAACTAAGGTATAAAAATAAAAATAAAAAATATAAACAAATTTAATAACATTTAAAACAAAACAAAAAAAAAAATACAATTTTGCAATTGAAATAACATAAAATTTTAATTAAAATTAAAACAAACAAAAAAATTACAAACCTACATATTATTGGGGTGTCGTGGGAGGTAATTCTTGGCATCACCCCAGCCCCCAGGGGCTAAGCCTTGGTCCCACGGGGCGAAGGCTTAGCACGTGGGGGCTAAGGTGATGTCAAGCATCACTCCAACCCCCATGGGCTAAGCATTGGTCCCATAGGGCCAAGGCTTAGCCTGTGGGGGCTGGGGTGATGTCGGGTATCACTCCATCCCCCATGGGATAAACCCTGGTCCCACATGGGTAAGGCTTAGCCCCTGGGGGCTGGGGCGATTCCCGACATCACCCCAGCCCCAACGGGCTAAGCCTTGGCCCCGTGGGACCAGGGCTTAGCCACTGGGGGCTGGGGTGATGCCCGAAATCACCCCCCACGACACCCACAACGCCCATGTTGATTGAGCGTTGTGGGTGTCGTGGGGGTGAGGTAAGGCATCACCCCAACCCCTGGGGGTCGGGGTGATTCTGGCCATCGCCCCCCATGGCCTCTCATCACCGCTGCATATGTTTTTTTTAATTTGTTTGTTTTTTCATAAACTTTTACATATTTTTAAGTTTTTTAATAAATAAAATATTTTTTTTTGTAATTTTATGTTTTTTTTTAAGTTTTTTTTTTATTATTATTTTCTAATTTTGTAGTTTAAGTGTGTTCATTTTTTTTTTTAATATATATTCTTAATTGTTCTTTGTGTTTTTTAAACTTTTCTAAAGTTTTTAGGTCATAAATTTGGTTTTTTACCTTTTTTTTTGTTTTTTTTTTCTAGATTTAGCTTAATTTATATATATATATTTCCTCTTTAGTTTTTTAAGTTTCTCTTTGATCTTTTTTATTATCTAAATTTATTTATTTATTTTTATTTTTTTTAATTTCAGTTTTTTTGTTTTTCTTAGTTTTCTTAGTTTTAAATTTATATAAAAAAATAGTATATTTTTTTGTTAAATATTAAAAAATAGTGTTATTTAAGTACAATTTTTTTCCATGCACTGAAGTAAAGGTAAACAATGTGTTAAGAATGGTGTTTTCCACTATATTTTAAAAGTATGGAACAATAAATTAATTAAAAAGACACAATTATATAAAAAATCGTAACTTCAAAAAAGTAAATGGTACAAAATATTTTTAAGATTGAAAGAAGCATGAAAAAATGACTAAAAACACCATTGAATAAAAAAATAAAAATAAAAATTGAAAAAAAATTGAAAATAGATGAAAAATAAGCATTTAAAAAAAAATGTGTAAACATTGTGGATTGAAAATTTTAAAATATCGAAAAACTACCTAAAAAGGGAGAGGGGGTGCTACCGGTAGCACCATTTTTAAAAACGGGGTAAAAAATTGGACCCCCCAAAAAATGAGAACTTTGTAGAGTTCTCGTTAAGTTGGTAACTATGTTCTAGATGTAATGAATACTTGATAGCATGTTAATACTATGGATATAGATGCTTATTATACTTGTTTGCAAAATGAACTAACATCTCCTCTAGAGAGATATTTATTGTTTTTCTCTCGGACAGGTCATCATGGTCATACTATGATGATCACCATAAAATTATTATTCATTCTTGTTACCATAGATATGTTCTTATGCAAATTCTATTATACTGGAAATACTTTTATTGTTCTTGTCTCAGGCAGCTTATATTACAAGATTTCATGGAGGATACTATGAGGTTGTATTTGTCTGTTCCAAATAAGTTACTATGTAAGAATGTTGTATTATACATGGAAGAACCACATAGATCTACACCAAGATAAGACTAAGAAGAGAAGACCAGCTTGAGCTCGCGAGATCATGTAGAGAAGTATAGTGCTCCAGATGGAACTTTCAGAGAAAGAAAGAAGTCAAAACCATATTCCAGTTACAGAACCCTCCACCTTTCAAGAAGCAATCAAGTAGAAAGAATAGAAGGAAGTTGTAATGGAAGAATATCAATCATGAAAAATGATGTATGAAAATTGTGCCTAAATGAGTTTACAAGATAAAGCATGCAGTGGATGAAAGTATCGATAAATACAAGGCAAGATTTGTGGCTAGAGGTTTCTCCCAGCAAGAGGGAGAATATTATGATGAGACATTTGCTCTGGTTTCCAAATATACATCTATTAGAGCCATCATATCTCTAGTAGCATCCATGGGTTTGAGTTTGCATTAGATGGATGTAAAGACCGCCTTTCTCAATGGAGTAATTGAGGAAGAGGTATACATAGAGCAACCTCAAGGTTTTTAGGTACACCCAAGAGAAACCCATGTATGCATATTGAAGAAGGCCTTGTATGGACTCAAGCAATCTCCAAGAGCTTGGTATGCATGTATTGATAGCTACTTGAAAAGAATTGGATTTTCCAAGAGTCATGCCAATCCAAATCTCTATTACAAAGTTGTGAATAATGCACCTGTGATTCTACTATTATATGTTGATGATTTGCTCCTAACAGGTGCAAAGCCTCTCATTATTTAGTGTAAGAAGGAGCTAGCCACTAAATCTGATATGAAGGATCTTGGTCTCATGCACTACTACTTGAGATTAGAACTATGGCAAAAGCATGGTGAATTCTTCCTAGGACAAGGGAAGTATGTTGTAAAGATCCTTCAGAAGTTTGGGATGATGGATTGCAAATCCATGACAACTCCCATGATAACAGATTTGAGGAAGTTGAGAGATTCTGATCCTAATCTAGTAGACTCATCCCTGTACCGACAGTTGATTGGATCCTTGATGTATTTGGTGAATACTAGGTCGGACATATTCTTAGTTGTGAACATGTTGAGCCAGTTCCAGGTGAAACCTAGACAAGAGCATTGGATAACTGCAAAGAATGTCTTGAGATAGCTTCGTGGGATGATAAATTATGGTTTGAGATATGTCTCAAACAGTGATATACAACTGCATGGTTTCACTGATTCATATTGGGTTGGGAGTGCAGATGACAGAAAGAGTACTTTTGGTATGTGTTTCAGTTTGGGATCTACTGTGATATCATGGGATAGCATAAAACAAAAGTATGTTGCACTTAGCACTGCAGAAGCAGAGTATATTGTAGCTTGTGATACTTGTACATAAGTAGTGTGGCTCCGTAAGTTGGTTTCTGGACTGTTTGATCAGGTGTTGGATTCGACTGTGATATATTGTGATAATCAGAGATGTGTGAAGCTCTCAGATAATCCAAAGTTCCATGATAGTTCAAAGCACATTGAGATCAAGTACTATTTTCTTCGTGATAAAGTCCATAGGGGAGAAGTGGTTCTCCAGTATATCTCCATTGATGAGAAGACTGTAGATATTTTGACAAAGCCTTTGTCCAAGATAAAGTTTTCATACTTGAGGGACATGCTAGGGCTTGTGGATATTGATCCCTTGGTTGAAAGGGAGGAGATGACTTCCTCGGTTGAGAGGGATCACCGATATGTGGCATCATGGACCGCCAATGAGTTGTGGATCTGTATCATGCTATTATAGCTTAGAGATGGCCATACATCTTAGAGATGATGCTTGCATTATGCTAGTTATGATCATGCTAGTACAAGTTAGATATGATACAAATGGTTGGATTTGTGGATGATACAGTGGCCTGAGGTGCATAGTGCTAGTACAACTTAGAGGTGGGCATGCAAATTAGATATGATGTATTGACATCACGCTAGTTATGTTCATGCTACTACAACTTAGATACGATGCTAGTGAGCCACATCACACTAGATATGGCCATGCGATTACAACTTAGAAATGGCATACAACTTAGATATGATGTATTGACATCATGCTAGATATGTCATGCTAGTACGACTTAGATATTACCATACAACTTAGAGATGATGTAGGGGGCTCGTGTCGTGCTATATATGATCATGCGAGTACAACTTAGATTTCGCATGCAACTTAGATATGATGCATTGGAATCATGCTAGATATGTCATGCTAGTATGGATTAGAGATGATCATACAACTAGATATGACACAGGGAGGCATTGATGTACATCATGCGAGTATATCTTAGATATGGAATACAACATAGATATTATGCATTGGCATCATGCTAGTACGACTTAGAGATGATGTAGATGATACTCCAGATCACGCAAGTAAAACTTAGATATGATACATTCACATCATACTAGTACAACTTCGAGGTGATGCAGTTGATGACATTATTGATGCAGGATGATATCAGAGGATATGATTTGATTTTTGTGGAGACTGTATGTCTCTGGAAAGTAGTTGTATGCTATTGTGGTGGATGTGCTCCACTGGTAATGATTGTATGTCATTGGTTAGTAGTTGTGTGCTACTAGGAGTGGTTGTGTACCACTGGATAGTAGTTGTGCACTACTATGGATCGACATTGTTGTGATCTATTGGTTGGAATTGTAGTAATTGTGTACTACTATTGGATTTCCATGGAGATTACCAATAGTGTTGAAGGTGTTTCCTAGGCTGGTGTGCCAACCAATAGTGTTGGAGGTGATTTCCATCTATATGGATAGTGATATGATGCAAAGGCATTGATCTACATCATGCGAGTACAACTTAGAGATGGTGCATTGACACCATGCTAGCACGGCTTAGAGATGATGTAGATGGTACTCCACATCATGCTAGATATGATCATGCTAGTACAATTTAGATATGATTCATAGCATCATGCTAGTACATATTAGATATGATCATACAACTTAGAGATGATGCAATGGAGAGGATGGTTATTGGATCCATTAAGGACATTCAACATATGTTGGGACAATCATTCTTCTAGGACGTATGTCAGAATTAGAAGAATGGTCCTTATATCACTATTTTGAGTGAGTGACTTATTCAGCATCATGCTCGACTACTCATATGGAGTATGGCCTCGAGAGATGATGCATTTGATGCTATTAGATGATATTGATAGTGGTGATGTTGCTCGTGAGTTAATATACGTGATCATGAGATAACATGTGTGGCTATGATGATGCTACCAACATAATGTTTTGTTTGTGCTCAGGACCATTACCGTTAATACCTCCCTATCTAGGAGGGAGTGTTGATGTTACGATAGTTGCGGGAGGTATTAACCTCCATGTGTAACCTTTGGCTAGAATAGAATATTCCAAAAGAAAGAGAAACCCTAAATAGATGTGTAAAAACCATAGAAGATAAGTCAGCCTAGAAGAATAAATAATATTAGAATATTATCTTCAAGAAAGACAAGTCGACTCCACAGGAAAAAGATAAACAAAAAATATAATTACCAAAAAGTCAGGTCAGCCCAGCCAAAAATAAGTCATTGGACAGATTAATATAAATAGAGGACATTTTAGCTCATTTGTACACCCAGTCAGAGCACAAGTCTTGTGGAGGCTACAGTTGCAACTGCAACTGTAGCTGCAAGGAGGAATAAGGGAATATGGTCATCTCTTGGTCTTGGTCTCTCTCTAGTGCTATCAAGTGATATTCTTGGTGATTCTCTTGGTGATATTCTTGGTGATACTCTTGGTGATATTATTGGTGATGTACTAGCTAAGTATGGTGCAAGTTTGAGAGAGTATTGCAGCTGCAGCTGCTACAGTTGTGTATGGTACTTGTTCTGTGGATATGGAGATTCTCTCTTGTGCGCTACCCTTGGAGAAGGAATGCTCTACTTGTCTTGAGTTGTTGTTGCAATTAGCATCTAGGGTTTATCTATTGGTTCTAGTATGGATTTCCAGAATAATTCTATCAAAGGTTAAAGGTGCTCGAGGGTGGTTGTGTGCCTACGGTTGGGTGACAATATTGTGATATTGTCTATGGTAAAACAAGAACATCAATTATTTTAACAGGATCCACACCTCACAATGTTCAAAGATGTCAACTTTCGTTATTTAATGAGCATATTAATAAAGATCATTTGATGTTTGTGGATGGGACAATGGAAGAAACAATGATAAGCGATAAAGTCAACCCACTTCAACACTCTTTGTCTCCAAACATAGGTGTTTCATTTTATTATAAGTACAATTATTTTATTTCATTAGGCCTGATGTGATATTGAAATTTTCATCTTGATTTTTTATTGTTACAACTGAGGGATCCACACCTCGCAATGTTCAAAGTTGTCGGCTTTGGTTATTTAATGAGCATATTATCAAATATAGTTCATTATATGGGACAATGGAAGCAACAATAATGAATGATACAGTCAACCCACTTCAACATTCTTTCTTTCCAAATAGAGGTATTGCATTTTATTTTAAGTTCAACTATTTTATTTGATTAAGCTTGATGTGATATTGAAAATTTTATCTTGATTTTTTATTGTTGTAGTTGAGGGATACACCTTGCAACATTACACAACAACAATCTCCATTGTGAAATGCACTTGTACTTTGACCAATGATCCAAACATACCAACAAGTTCAGAGATACCAAAGATCCAGTTAATTTCGAATTTGAACATATGAGATTTCCAGGTGAATAAGTTTGAAGTACTTAGTAAACAATGATAACTTACATTTTATATTTGTATACTTCTTTTTATTTATTAACACTATGTAATTAATTTTGTGAATGTTTTTTAACATGAAGATGTGCACTTATGGAATAGGGAAAAGTTGAAGTGATGTGCACCTATTGATAGTATTTTTCACTTCTTGCATTCTATAAAATATAATTTAAGAATAATATGCTACTTATATTATTATATGCCACTTGTATTTTTATTTAAGACAATTATAACAAATACTTTATATTTTTCTTTCAAAATTTAGTCTAATTGTGGAACTCAATCATAAGTTGGAGTACATTTTTGCATTCATTTTGGACATCAATATGTGACAATGTGAATAGTGAAATTTTGGAAGTGAAATGAAATATAAAAATTTCATAATTTTGATAATTTTGATAAATTTTTTAATTTAATTTTAATTATATCTAGCTTGGTGAAAGGTAAACTTAACGTTAAAGTTGTTAGACAAGTAATTGTAATGATAGTTGACATAAATCACATATTATTTTAGAATGTATATTAAATAATAAAATATTTATGGAATCCTTCTCAAATATTTTGATTGTGAAGTGCTAGACGGGGGATCATCAAATTGTGATTTAACAGGCCTTGGTCTCAGATCATATCTCTTATGTATTTCTACCAGAAGGGAATCAAAATTTTGGGTAGGGTTGTACTAGGGGTACAACATCAGCTCCTTATGCGGGATGGCGCTCTGTTCAACTTGGGATTTGAAGAGAGAGGCACAAAAGGTCTCATCGCGTGTGGAGAATAAAGGAAGTAGTGTTCACCAGTTATTTACGTTGAGATAGCGTGAATGAACCGATCATGTATGTGGTTTGACCTATTGATTGGGATAGCATGTAAGTGCACATATATGGAAGTGCTTCCCTAAATGCACATTCACGGAAAAGGATGGCTTCGGTAAATGGGCATTTAGGGAAGATTTATTTTGTATATACGTATTTATGAAAGACTGCTTCCTTGCGCATTTATGGAAGGCTACTTTCCTAAGAATTTATCAAAGTTGACTTATGTGTATGTGCATTTACAAATTTGACCACTTTCATAAATGTGCATATACAAAAGTGCAAGATTATATAAAATATCAAATAACTTTTCGGAGCTTTGTTTCTGGTTTCCATGGCATCCATGCGATAACGATGAAATCCACGGTGACCCTAGAGCATAGAATGGTGTGTTTTATGGGATAAGTTACAGCCCTAACCGATGTCTATTTGAAAGTTTCTCTCCTGCTGAACCCCATTGATGACCTCATTTAATTTTCCACGACCTACCTCCAGTTTATATGACATTAATGATGATCGTGAAGATCTATGCATAACTGTTAATGTCTGACAACCAGGCAGAATGTTCCAATTATTTAATCGATTTCATCCCCACATTTATACACGTGGATCCAGGACTCTCCACATGGGAATTCACGCATCCTGGGTATTTCCCTAGACCTCCTTTTCTCCCTTGAGAAATTTCTTATTTTCACCAGTCCCATTCTTTTGCCACGAAATATTATCCCACATTTTTTCTCATAGTCTCCCTTATCCTGCCACCTTCATAGGATACAAAGGCACCTGCTATGTCTTCACCTTTCTCTGAGACATCAACAGACTTTACACACCCTCTCTCGGGGTCCTTCTCTCAAGTTGGACTTTCGGCCCCTCATCAGGACCCAGATGATGTTCTTATTTCAGAGAAGGATCGTAACCATAACCATCGAAAGTTTTTCAAGCTCAAGCAGAGCACCACATCTCTTGTCCTTGGGGAAGACATGTCGATGAATGACGTGGTATCCCTTACCAACACTGCATTGGTGGGTATATTTACGGGGTGCAACATGGGGATTACTACTCTTCGTCGTTAGTCCTCAGTAAATATTGAGTCGTCTCTCGGTTACAATCCTAAGGTTTTCACCATGGCCAAAGAATGGCTCAGGTTTGTACTGTTCTCTGAGGAACCACTACACTAAAACTTAAGAGATTGTCTCCATTTTCTCACCCCCGAAGGGAAAAAAAAATTCAACATCGTATATGGATAAAATTCCCTGGACTACCCACAAAATTTTGGACTCCTGAAATCCTTCATAGACTGGGTGCTTCTTTTGTGGATTTCATCTCATTGGACAAGGCCTCTTGTGACCTTGATGATTACTCCATAGCCTGGGTCTTGGTTGATGTGGACCTGCATGACGGCTTGTCGGGAGAGATAACAATTTTCCACGACTCACGTTCACATATAAAAAAAAATGGACTATAATGGTATTCCATTCAAGTGTAATCATTTTCATGTCCATGACCACATGCTTAAGGACTATCTCAAACTGTTCACACGGTCATATTGCAGGGATTCTTAACTTTCTCGGTAGTCTATTTGGACACCCAACTCCTCTGCCAGCCAGACCCTGGGAGAAAATGTTAATATTGTTACAATGTCTCCTGAGACAACTTAGGTCTCTACAGAGTCCCAAACATGTATTTTTCACACTGAGGTGGGCTTAGGTTTGACCTCCGACGAGCTCTTGCAGCATCAACTCTCGATGAACATGGTTCTGGTATCAGTCGGGCTCTCGCAGTTTCATCCTTTGGAGGACATGATTACGACAACTAATGGGCTCCACCAGATTCTTCCTATGACCATGCCCACCGGGATTACATCTCATTCCAACATTCATGTAACCTCTTCTCCAAAGCATAAGGACTCTACAACCGGTAAGTATATACCTTAGGATCCTTCTATCTTTAACCATTTATCTATCATTCCATACCTGGCAAATGATAATAATTTTTTACTTTTGGAGGAGGAATTTGGGTGTCCTTCTTACAATCTGTTATCCTTTTTAGATTCCATCATAGGCCCTCCTTTCCATTGGTCTTTGATACCTCACATGTTTCCTCCATCTCCTCATTCATCTATTGTCCCTGATAAACACTCATCTCAGGTTGACTCTCACGTGACCATATCTAGTCTCATCACCTGCACTAAGAGTTCTTTAACCCTTTTCACCCTCCATCATTTCTCTCGCTTGTTTCCCCTCATATCTCTCCACCTCAGGAGCCTTTTGACTCTCCTGGATCATCCAGATACAACCTATGATCTTGAAAGCCTTTTTCATCATCCCCTGTATCTGGCATTTATGGAGGCCTCCACCCTCTTTTGGACCCACCATTGACCAGATTACGGGGTCGTAAGTCAACACTTCTTAATTCCTATTGGAATGCCATCTTATTTTGTATTTCTTGCAGATAATACCAAACATAGTCCTTATGGAAAAGGTGTAGTTAAGTTTTATTTCCCTGACATTGGAGAAAGAATAATTTCAAATGTATGGTATGTACCCACCTTTAAAAATAAATTGTTGTCTTTAGTCATGATTCGACAAGCAGCACATCAGGTGATTATGGAAGATGGATTATTTAAGATTAATTCAGTCAAACAGAATATGAAAACAGTGGTGGCAGGTTATGAAGATGGAAAACTGTTACGGATGAAAAGGACAGTTATTCCAAGACATTCTGACTTTGCAGGAGCATTAAGTACAAGTATTTTGCCTATAAGATTGTGGCATGTAAGATATGGACATCTCAACCTTGAAAGTATCTCTCCATTACAAAAACAAGGGATGGTTAAGGGACTTCCAACTTTCAAAAAGGAAAATACAAAATGTGAAGCTTTCATTTATGGAAAACAAAATCGAGAGAGTTTTCCAACAAGTTCATGGTGTGCAAATAGGCAGTTGAAACTAGTTCACAGTGATGTTTGTGGACCACTACAAACTTCTTTAGGTTGTTGCAAATATTTTTTACTCTTTGTTGATGATTTTAGTAGAATGACTTGGGTTTACTTCTTGAAGCAAAAGTTAGAAGCATTTGAAAAGTTTAAAAAATTTCGTCAACTTGTTGAAAACAAAGTTAAAGAAAAGATAGGCACTCTTGGGACAAATAATGGAGGGGAATTCACTTCTAATGAATTCAAAATTTATTGCAAAAACTATGGGATAAGAAGACATCTTACAAATGTCTACACTCCTCAACAAAATGGAGTCGTAGAAAGAATGAATTGCATCTTGTTAGGAATGGCAAGATCCATGTTAACTTTTAAAAATTTGAGTCCTACATTTTGGGTAGAAGCAATCCATACAACTATCTGCTTAAGGAACAGATCTCCAACTGCTTCTTTGGACGGAATCACACCTTATGAAGCATGGTTTGGTTTCAAACCTCGAGTTAAACATCTCAGTTTTTTTGAATCATTATGTTATACCTTAGTTCCGAAAGAAAAATGAACTAAGCTTGACTCAAGAAGCTTGAAATGCACAATGATTGGGTATTTTGATGAGAAGAAAGGGTACCGACTTTTTCCCAATGGAAAATTTATTGTGAGAAAGGATGTAGTTTTTTATGAAACTGAAAGTAAGAGTGCTGAAGAAATAGAAAGTCTTCTTCAAAAGTTAGAAACTAAAGGCAATCAAAGAAAAAAAAAAATTCAAAGTCAACCAAATTCACAAAATTGGTATGAACTTGATTTTCCTTCATCTAAAGATGATACATCCAGTCCATTTACTTCGACAACACCATATGGGTCTTCCAGAAGTTCATCGGAATCTCCTAGCAATGACAGTTCATCTGACAATGATTCTCCACCTCCAGAATCTTCAACTGATTGACGAACATCAATTTACACTAATCCAATTTACAATAATGGTAATTCAGATCCCCAAACAAGTGAACATCAACTACCAAAATGGGCAGTTCAACTTTTGAAAGATGTAAGGCCTGATGAGAAGAATAAAACAGGAACAAGGGGGTCACCCAAAAGTGAAGGACATTTTGCCTTAATAGCAAATGATTTTACTGAACCTTCCACATACAAAGAAGCAGTAAAACATAAAGAATGACAACAAGCTATGATTGACGAGTATCAAACAGTAATTAATAACAACACTTGGAAACTTGTTGATTGTCCTACAAGTGTTAAACCCATCAGATGCAAATGGGTTTACAGAATTAAATACAACCAACATGGATAAATTGACAAGTATAAAGCAAGACTTTTGGCTAAAGGTTTTGCGCAGCAGGAAGGCATTGATTATGAGGAAACTTTTGCTCCTACAGCTAAATGGAACACCATCCGATTAACACTTACATTGTTCGCTCATAAAGGTTGGAAAGTTCATCAAATGGATGTAAAAAGTGTTTTTCTCAGCGGATACTTATAGGAATATGTATATATGCAACAACCATCAGGTTTTGAAATTGAAGGGCGGGAACATAAAGTTTGCAAATTAATTAAGGCTTTGTATAGGTTAAAGCAAGCTCCCCGAGCTTGGTATACCAAAATGGGTGAATACCTTAGGAAAGTTGGTTTTCAACAAAATGAATCTGATGATATTTTGTATATACATCAACAGGGTCCATATCTGGTGATTCTTGTTATGTATGTAGATGATTTGATCATTATGGGCAACAATGATGATCATATTTCACAGGTGAAAAAGGAGTTACATGCAGGTTTTAAGATGGTTGATTTGGGACTACTTCATTACTATCTTAGAATTGAAGTATTCCAACGTCCACATCATATTTTCATTTCTTAGAGTAAGTATGCAGCAGAAATTCTTCAGCAATTTGGAATGTAGGATTTCAAACCCTCTCTTACCCCTGTCGAACAAACTTGAAACTTTCAAAATTTGAAAGGGGGGGAATGGTAGACAACACTACTTATAGACAGATGATTGGCAGCTTGATTTATTTGAAAAACACTCAACCAGATCTATCTTATGCAGTCATTATTCTTTCATGCTTTATGCAACAACCACGAGACAGCCACTGGAATGTAGCCAAAAGAGTTCTTTGATATATCCAAGGAACAAAAGATTTTGGTCTTCTTTACAAAAAGACTAAAAAAATTTTACTTAGTGGATTTTTAGATGTCGACTTTGTTGGAAGTATTGATGATCGAGAATCAACATCAGGTTATTTAATGAACATGGGTTTAGCAACAATGTCTTGGAGTTGTAAGAAACAAGCTACAATGGCCACTTCTTCAGCAGAAGCAGAATACATTTCAGCATGGGAAGCAGCATGTGAAATTGTTTGGTTACACATATTTTTGCAGGACTTGGGCATTTCTCAAGCAGAAGCTACATAATTATTCATTGACAATCAGTCAACCATTAAGCTTTCCAAGAATTAAGTTTTTCATTCAAAGACAAAACATGTGGACACCAAGTATCATCATATCATATCACTCATTGCAAAGGATGTCATCAAGCCAATTTATCGTCCTTTAGAAGATCAGATCTCTGACATTTTCACGAAACCTCTTGGAAGAATAAAATTTACTAAGTTCAGGGATGAACTTGGTATATGTTGTAATGTATCTTTGGATCATAGGGGGGAATGTTAGATGATCGAAAATACAAATATCATAGTTTAAAAAGTTAGGATAAAATAATTATTAATTTAGAATAATAAATTAACAATCTAGAATATTTGATTAATAAATGGAGACTTTTAGAAATAGAATATTGTTGTGAAAGATATGACTCTAAAAAGGTGTCGTATCTTAGGCTCTAAATTAGGAGTATAGTTAGAATATTGTTAAAATAACATTTATTGTAAATGGACAGTTGTTTATTTAATAAGTGATCCATAACTAGATTGTTTTAGGACATTTAGCTTATATATATCTCATTGCAAGAGTGTTGGTGTGTTCGCATGTAAACTCTTGCAAAATCTCATATGTAATTTATTTTCCTATTTAATAAAAGTGTGTGTCTGAGGAAACTTCTGCCATTACTTGCATCGACTCAAGAACAAGCTTATTATGATGTGGCATCTGGCCGCCAAAAACCTTTGTTTGGGACTCTTAGAGCGAGCCATCCCTTCTCAAAATGGGTGCCCCCATGACCGCGCTCTCTTTCAATTGTCAAGGATTGAGGCTACCCTCCAAGAAATTAGCCCTCAAAAGGATGATCAAGGTTTATAGACCGGAGGTGATCATGCTACAGGAAACCATGTCGTTAGGCGATATGATCTTACTTGACCTGAAGACGATGTTCCATGAATGGGATTTCATCAATATAGATGCGATTGGTAGATCTGGTGGAATCATCATTGGTTGGAATTTAAAAAAAAATTGTTGTTCTAATTCCTAGGCTACTGTGTTAGGTCTGGGCACGACACTTTTATTTGAAGCTCTAGGAGAGGCTTACACTTTCATTAACATATATGGTCCATACCAGAATCGTGTACTTTTCTGGGACACTCTCTTCCAGTCTGATATGCTTAAAGTCGACAAGGTCATACTTAGTGGTGACCTTAATTTTGTTATTGGTGAGGCTGAAATTTGGGGCCCTCGTACCCACAGGGGCAACTTGTCAGACTACTTTATCATAAAATTGGAGGAAAACAATTTTTTTGACATGATTCCTCACAGACTCAATCCTACTTGGCGGAATATGTGCTCAGGCGACCAATCTATAGCCAAAAGGCTAGATCGTTTTTTGGTTAATGAGGGCATATTGAATACTGCAGACAACATCAAACAATGGACTGGGTCAGGTGGGGACTCAGATCACTTCTCGATTATTCTAGAATCAATTTTTGGCAGATCCAAACCTCCGAATCCATTTAAATTTAATACTTGTTGGCTTGACCATGAAGATTATGTACATATCGTAAAGACTCAGTGGCAACTTTTTTACGAAACCAACAATGTATGCATGTCTACAATTCCACGATAATATTAAATGCATTAAGACATCCTCTTTGGCATGGACCTTGGACCACTGGAAGACACATGATTCCCCTCTTTCACATATTGAATGGGACATGGTCAATTTCCACAAGGCATATCCAGTGGTCTGTGAAACTCGGGCTCGCAGTGCAAACCTCTCTCAATTGGAAACCAAGAAAATAGATATTTTGTTGGAAAGGGAAGCCACCTAGCATCTCAAGAGCAGATCCATTTGGCTCAAACAGGGTGATAAAAATACAAAGCTATTCCATAACTTTGTAAGGCATATGCACAACCTTAATACAATCACTCATCTACAAAAAAATCGTGGAGAATCAATCAATGGGCATAGTAATCTCGAGGAACTCGGTGTTGAGCATTTTCAAAATATTTTCCACGATGATAAGCAGGTATTGATGGCTCAACTCATCAATATTATCAATATCTTCCCATATTATGTGATCGATGAACATAATCTCTCTCTTCAAGAGGTTGTTAGTGAAGTGGAGGTGGATGAAGTTATTGCATCTATGCAACGAGATAAAAGCCCTGGTTTAGATGGCTTTCCTATTGAATTCTATAATAGGTTACTTGATCTCTTAAAATCTTATATTAATGGTGTTGTGGAAGAAGCCAAAGCCAACACTCGCACCCTTGCAACATTTAATTCAATGTTTATTACTCTCATTCCAAAGGTGGCATTGCCGAGCAACATGAACGATTTTCGTCTGATAGCCTTATGTAATTGCATATATAAGATTATAGCAAAGGATATTGATGGTCGCATCAAAGGCATCCTATCAGATGCAATTACAAAAGAACAATTTGCCTTTCTATCGGGTCGTCGGATCCACGATGCTATTAGCACATCACAAGAAGTGTTACACACAACTAAGACTCACAAATATCTGACTTCCATCATCAAAGTGGACATATCAAAAGCATATGATCGTGTCAATTGGATGTACATGAGGTTAGTACTTCTGCAAATGGGTTTCCACTTACATATTGTTAACTAGATCATGTCCACTATGCAATCAGTTTCCTTTTCCATCCTTATAAATGGAGTGACTTCTAGTTTCTTTCGGACCAGAAGGGGGCTTAGACAGGCTTGACCCCTTGTGCCTTTATTGTTTCTCTTAGTTTTCAAAGGACTGAGTCGTCTTATAAATCAGGCAAAAGATGGGGATGGTTTTCAAGGGATTCACATAGGATTTCGGCTATATATATCCCACTTATTGTTTGTAGATGACATTGTAATACCCATGTTTCCCCTAGCTTGTAAATATAACTATAACTTTCCAAAAGGCTATGGGCAGACTGAATATGTGTGGATGTTGGAATTAATGAACCTTTTTATGAAAGGTAATGTAAGTATTTATGTTATTAAATAAAATGGATAGTGTTTCATAACTGTTGAAGGGGTTTTCCAAGGTAGATAATGATGCTATGAGAGACATGGTGAGGGGAACCAGTAATGGTTGAGATGAACCCCACCAGACCAGTACCTTTCTGGATTTAAATTACTTAGACCCGGAACAATCCTCTGACCCATAAATAAATTACTAGTTAGCTCGGTAGTTGGGAAGCCATCCTTAAGAGTTAATGAGGAGATGAGCATAGTACCCATTTGAAAGACTTCCTGACCTGACCACGAAATGGGGATTCATACCGACAAAATATTGTTGAGGAAGGAAAGAAAAGAATGGAATTCATGGGCAGAGGGAATTGTGAAGAAGATGAGTCAAGATACCATTCTTCCAAAAGGGGAAGAGTGTGTGCAGCTCTTGGGTTCTAAGGAGAACTGAACAAAAATCTTGCTCTATGTGCAAGAAGTTTTTGGCATCATTTTCATTCCAAGATGATAAATGAGGTTGTAAGAACACGAGTGACTGAGGGAGCACTCATTGAAGGCCCCCTTTCTTGGTGAAAAAAAAATTGATTTCCAAGTTCTTGTGGGAGGAGGAGAGTGGCATTTTTCCCTGACTGTCATTGAATAAGAAGGAAGAGTCTCTCTCAAGGCATCATGATCTAGATAGGGGGTGGCCAATAGTAAATCCGTTCAGGAGTTGATGTGCCTACGATTAGATGGAAACTAGCACCCCTCTCAGCAATTTCTTCACGATTATGGTTTCTTGATAAGTATGTTTATACTTTGTGTACTAGAATGGAAGTGATGGTTGAATGTATGTGTTTATGATTATATTTTACATTGTTTGATTAATCATTAGAAATGATTTTTTCTTTTGTGATCCCTTGTATTTGCATGGTTTCTGTTTTCCTCTGCTTAGCAGTAGGATAACTATTAGACATGGGTTTTAAGATGAATTTGAGAATAATTTTCCGATTCCTATACTGGTCGAAAATTCCTTAAGGAATTTTCCCCAAGGATTGGTCTTGCAAGGTAGGAGTCGGTGAAGACTTTGTTGGAATGTTTTAGTCTCGTTGATCCCTCGAAAAGTACCTTTCCCTATTTTAGGATTTAAATTCTGTGAATGGAAAGCGCTCCCTTCAAACCAATCGCCCAAGAGACCACGATACCATTCCCACGACCTTAACCAAATCTTGCTTAAGAACTATGAGTCTAGCCTCTGGAGCTCGATAAGTTCAACATGACTGGGACTTGGGAACCCTTCGATGGGTCCGAAATAAGATAAGCTACGGTGGCTTTGGAACTACGAGAGTCTGGGGCTCCAGGATGTTAAAGCCTTACCACTCTCAAACCAGTTGAAGGCAACCTGTTGTTACAGTTACCAGCGAGGTTGACCGACATCTGGCAGTTTCCTCAACCATGACAGTGGGATTTGTACCACCATTAAACTCTGACCCACTTATCATTTGTGAAGTAATGAGAACCATAGATCCGAGGACATTTGGGATATTCCCTGACCGTTGGATCTAAGTCGCGGTCAATCTAGTGTTGACCAATCCAGTTGAAAAGGAGTGATAAGTGGGTAGAACCCTCGAACGTTGAACTCGTGAAGTGACAAGAGTCATAGATCTAAGGGTGCTTCGAGATCTTCCCTGGCCATTGGATCTAAATCACGGTCAATCCAGCATTGACCACTCTGGGAGAAAGGGAGTGTTAAACGGGCAGAACCCTTGAATGACGAAGTCGTGAAGTAACACTAACCGTCGATCCAAGGATGTTTTGAGACCCTTCCTGATCGTTGGATCTAGATTGTGGCCAACCCGACACTGACCACTCAGGGAGTTAAAGGAAATCCTGTAGCGGAAATCCTCTAATGTCGAAGTCGTGAAGCAACGGAGGTCGTAGATCTACGGATCTACGTGGAACCATCTCGACCATGGGATGTAAGGGGTATTGGGAGGTTGTTGGCGGGAGTTCAGACTTCGGAGCTCTGGGAGATTTCAAGGGTAGGAGAGTCTAGAGGTTGTCTATCTGGAGTGACGTGGCACACTAAAGTCACCTAGGGTGATGTGAACCCATATTCATCATGCCATGTGTCACCTTGACTCGCGTCTTTTAAAGACCTTATATTTCATTTAGAACATGACATGTGTCACCCATTGATGTGGCCATGTGTCCTCTGTGCCCTTTGTCATGTGTCAAACTCCCCTGGCACATACTCACTTGACCTAATAACGGGTGGAGTATCTGAGACACTAGGAGTTCGAGACTTCATGGAAGTTAGGAAACTGGAACACTGGAGTTAGTCGGTCAAGAACCCAGACCTACCTGTCCATGCCTCTACATTTAATGCACCACCACATGTAAGTGTGGACCCTTCGGGAGCCTAGGGTTTCAAAACTCTGTAGACTTGGGTGTAGTATCTTAGATAATTCAAAAGGGTCAAAGGATGGAGCCACGTGGCAGGATTTTGGGGTCTCGGGACTCCAAAGGATGTGCGTGTAGAAAAAAAAAGGGCTTTCAACACCGAAGTGTCGAACGTTGAAATCCCTTAAGCCTACATGTTAAATGAGGACAAAGTTCCGTCGTTAGATTTAACAATGGATGGATTTCCACCATATATGCAGGAGTTTTGGGAAACTCCAGGACTTCGGGGAACTTGGAATGGTACGAATGAGATGAACCCACATGGGCGCCACGTAGCCCTTGATCAATAATGCCTGAAGAGCTTTGTGAGGGCATAACTCCCAATCCAGAACTTGAATTCGAGCATGGCACCAAGTGTTATAAAACTCTTGATGAGCAGAAGAGGATTTGAGATGATTAAGGAAAGCGAAATTTTGATGCCCCATCCCTAAAAAGGGTACTTAGGGGTCGGGTGTGTTACAGATTGGTATCATAGCAAGAAACAACACTTGGCATGTTTGGGATCATGAACGAGTCACATAAAAATATTATTAGAGAACTTTTTTGGGTAACCCCCTATCTTACCCCATTTATAAAAAGTGTATCTAAACCTCCACTGAAGAGAGGAATGAAAATTTCTGGTTTTTTTATATGTTTTGAAAATCTGAACTGTGTGTTGATCATAAACTAATAGATAATTAACTAACATAAAATGTTTTATCAACACTCAAGTGGTCAATGGATAGTAGGAAAAACTACAGGGTGAAGGATGGTGACACACCATGAGGTGGGGGAAAGCTCCCACAATAGAGAAGAAGAATTTGATGAGAGGAGGGCGGTGAAAACCCCTCCAGATTTGGTTGAAACTGTAAGAATCCTTATGGTGGAATTATAGAATTGTAAGGTTGACAATGAAAGGATGATAAAAGAATAGGAAAAAAAAACTGAAATTAACGCAGTCCTACTGCAAATCCTATTAGATATACAAAGGAAGTTGCAACATGGACCAATATCCAGTCATGTGGACAAACATCATACTAAGAAAACTCAAAGTCCACCTGAGATATGAAAGCATGGTCATAAAAGTGGCCACACAAGGAGGAGAACCTCAAAGAAGGCCCAACATGGAGCCAAGAGACACTCTTAGGAAGAATCCTCTGGTGAGAAAACTGACAAATCCAAAGAATCTTCTAGTAGAAAAACTAGTTCACATTCCCAGAGGAGAAGAAAGAAGAGGAAGCATTCCAAGAGTCGTGACTCTGAAGAGTTTAATAAATCCAAACCACCCACTTTCGATGGAGAAATTAAAAAGGGGGAAGAAGCAAAAGTTTGGCTACTAGGCTTGAAGAAGTACTTCAGAGTCCATGACTACTCTGAAAACCTAAAGGATCGAATAGCCATTTTCAACTTGAATGGAAAGGCCTCCATTTGGTGGGAGGACCTTAGGAATGTGAAAGGAATCCATGAGAAGGACCTGTCATGGAAACAATTCGAGAAGTACTTCAAGAGGAAGTTTATTTCGGAAAAATACTTTGATGGGAAGAGCAAGGATTTTTATGAACTCAAGCTAGGGAAACTCACAAAAGATGAATATATCAACAAATTTCTTGAGTTGATAAGGTATGTGCCCTACATAAAGGATGAAAAGGTAAACATGCAACAATTTATTAGTGGATTGCCTCAGTCCTTCCGGAACATAATTGAATTCGATGAACCCAAGACCTTAGAAGATACTATCCATAAGGAAAGGTATTGTTATGAGCAATTCAAGAATAAGACAAAACCTCATGAGGACTCAAAGAAGAAAATTAATTCGGGATTCAAGAAGAAGGGGTTTAAACCCTCAATATTTAAGAACCATGGGAAAATTTATAAGATGAGCCTTCCTACTAAAAGTGTATATCAACATAATTTCCCATCTCATAGTGGTAATAAACCCTTTGGAGCATCCACAGGCAAGACTGATAACACAAAGAGAGAACCCTTGAAATGTTGGGGTTGTGGAGAAGAACATTTTTTGAGAGATTTTCCACATAGGCAAAAGACCAATAGGAGGGTTTGCAATGTCCAAGAGGCTACCACAGTCAATGATGTGGATAGGAGCATGCCACAAATTTATGCAGCCTTGGATAATAGACAAGTTGACCACCAAGCTTCAGTGGTGGAGATGGAAGGTATGATTTCCAACCATCTAGTTTCGATTTTAATTGACCCTGGTTCTAATCTGAGTTATGTTACCCCTCAAACTGTTGAGAAATGTAAATTGCAGCAAGTAAAACATGTTAAATCATGGCTGGTACAACTGTCCACTCGAACCAAAAGAAAAGTAATAGAGGTTATACCAGCCTGCCAATTCATTATGAATGGATTACCCACCCAAGCAACCCTAAACATGCTCCCTTTAGGATCATATGACATGTTGATTGGCATGGACTATTTGGTTGACCATAAAACCAATTTGGATTGTTACAATAAAACTTTGGAGCGTGAAGATGAAGAAGAGAGAAAAATAACCCTAAAAGGAATTGAAAAGCATGTCTCAGTGAGACAAATATCATCCCTTCAAGTGAAGAAGTATTGCAAAAAATGATGTCCTTTGTATGCAATACAAGTGTTGAACTTTGTTGAGAACAATAAACCAAGCCTAGAGGACCATCCCATATTAAGAGAATATAAATATGTGTTTCCAGAAGAGGTACCAAGTCCACCTCCGAGAAGAGATATTGACTTTTCAATAGAACTTGTACCAGGAGCAGTGCCAGTGTCTAGAACACCCTATAGAATGAGTACACTTGAGCTAGTTGAGCTCAAACTACAGTTAATGGAGATGTTGGACAAAGGATACATTCATCCTAGTGTGTCTCCATAGGGAGCACCAACCTTGTTTGTGAAAAAGAAGGATGGCACACTCAGCATGTGCATAGACTATAGACAACTTCATAAGATGACCATTAAGAATAAGTATCCCCTGCCAAGGATCGATGACTTGTTTGATCAATTAAGGGGTGCTACAATTTTCTCCAAGATTGACTTGAGGTATGGATACCATCAAGTCCAATTTAAGGATGAAGACAGCCTTTATGACAAGATATGGGCACTATGAATTTGTGGTGGTGCCATTTGGGTTTACCAATGCACCAGCCACTTTTATGTGCTTAATGAATAATGTACTCAGTAAGTTCTTGGATAGATTTATGTTGGTCTTCATTGATGATTTCCTAATATATTCTAAGATTAGGGAAGAGCATGAAGAACATCTCAAGTTCATGCTTCAAGTGATAAGAGAACATCATCTCTACGCTAAGTTTAGTAAGTGTGACTTTTTCCAAAAACAAGTCCATTACTTAAGCCATGTTATTTCTGAAGAAGGAGTGGCAGTTGATCATGAAAAGATCAAATCCATTATGGATTGGACGACCCCAAAGGATGTATCTGATATTAGATCCTTTATGGGCCTAGCAAGATACTATAGAAGGTTCATAAAGGGATTCTCCAAGATCGGTTGTCCAATCACCTCCCTTGAGAAAAAGGGAGTTAAATTCATTTGGACACCAGAATGTGAAGAGAGATTCCAACAGTTGAAATACCTCCTAACTAATGCACTTGTGCTGAAGATTGCAAACCCAAATAAGGACTTCCTTGTGTGCACAGATTCCTTCAGGGAAGGGCTCGGGGGATTCCTTATGCAAGAAGGACATGCGATTTTCTACGAATCCATAAAATTTAATGAGCATGAAATCAATTATGTGACCCATGATTTGGAACTAGATATCATAGTACATGCTTTAAAAATGTGGAGGCATTAACTCCTAGGTAGAAGATTTGTGCTTATGAAAAACCATAGTGGGTTGAGATATTTGTTTGATCAACCAAAACTCAATGCCAGACAAGCTATACGGATGGCTCTCTTTAGTGAGTTTGATTTTGAAATCAAACATATCAAAGGAAAAGAAAATAGAGTGGATGATGCCCTTAGCAGAAGCATGAAAGCGATTCACTTGGCAGTTGTAAGCACCTATAAAATGGACGTCAGGGAGAGAGTCAAAGGTGCACAAGAAACAAATGCATTTTTCAAGACTGTGAAATCATACTTGGAGCAAGAGCCCACAAGGATGAAGTATGAGGTCTATCAATTGTTGAATGATGGCCTGCTAAGTTACAAAGGTAGGTTGTATATTCCAAATTGTGATGACTTGAAGAGGTTCATAATGGATGAACTACACAAAAGACCATATATTGATCATCTTGGTTATCAGAAAATGATCACAGCCACTAGGAAACTATTTTATTGGCCCAGACTGAAAAAGGACATAGTTGATTACTTAGCTAAATGTCTAGAATTTCAGCAGGTTAAGGTAGAACACCGACATCCAACAGGGATGTTTCATCCCCTACCAATCCCAGAATGGAAATGGAAAACCATCTCCATGGATTTCATCACAGGGTTATCAAAATCAACCAAACAGAATGACGCCATCAAGGTAGTTGTGGACAAACTGAGCAAGGTTGCTCACTTCATTACCATCAAATCAACTTGCAAGGCAATAGATATTGTCAGTATTTTCATGAAATAAATATTTATACTGCATGGCATGCCTAAGGAAATCATATCCGACAAAGATACAAAATTTACTTCAAATTTTTGGAAGTCCATGTTTGTTGGTTTTGAAACTAAATTGTTAGTTAGTATAGCCTATCACCCTCAAACTGATGGACAGAGAGAGAGGGTAAACCAAGTGTTAGAGGACATGTTAAGGATGCATGTAATGCATCAGCCCAAGAAGTGGGAAGACTACCTACCACTAGTGGAGTTTGCTTATAACAATGACTATCAAGATTCATTGAAGATGATCCCTTTTGAGGCCCTCTATAGTAGACAATGAAATATTCCAATCAACTGGCATAACCAAATAGACAGAATTACAATCGGGACAGATATGCTAAATGAACTAGAACAACAAGTAGTTCAGATAAAATAGAATCTGAAAATAGCTCAAGATAGATAGAAAAGCTATGCAGACAGAAAAAAGGACTCCTAGAGAGTTCAAAGCTAGGGATCATGTGTATCTTCGAGTTAGGCCCAGAAAAAGTTCCTTGAGAATGGGAGTTTGTGCCAAGCTGGCACCTTGGTATTGTGGACCCTTTGAAATTTTAGATAAAGTGGGACCTATAGCATATAGACTAACACTTCCTCCCACAGTGAAGGCACATAATGTTTTCCATGTTTCGTTACTGAAGAAATATGTACATGATTATAATCATATAATTGATTGGTCTATGATTCAGGTGGAACCAGAGGGAGAATTCCTGCTAGATCCAGAATGCATAATAGAAAGGAAGGAAATACCACTCAGGAACATAACCATTGCACAGGTCAAGGTGCAGTGGAAACACTTTGGTCCAGATTAAGCTACATGGGAAATGGAGGATGCCATGAAATTGATACCCATTTTTGTTTATTTATGTACATACAGAGCACATCGGAAGGTAGAACATCGAGGACGTTGTTCCTTTAAGGGGGAGGGGATTGCAATACCCTTGTTTTCCCCAGCTTGTAAATATAACTATAACTTTCCAAAAGACTATGGGTAGACTGAATATGTGTGGATGTTGGAATTAATGAACCTTTTTATGAAAGGTAATGTATGTATTTATGTTATTAAATAAAATGGAACCAACAATGGTTGAGATGACCCCCACCAGACCATTACCTTACTGGATTTAAATTACTCAGACCCAAAACAATCTTCTGACCCATAAATAAATTAATAGTCAAGCTGGTAGTTGGGAATCCCTCCTCAAGAGTTAATGAGGAGATGGGCAAAGTACCCATCTGAAATACTTCCTGACCTGACAATGAACTGGGGATTCGGACCCACGTAATATTGTTGAGGAAGGCAAGAAAACAAGGGAATTCATGGGTAGAGGGAATTGCAAAGAAGATGAGTTGAGAGACCATTCTTTCGGAAGGGGAAGAGCGTGTGTAGTTCTTGGGTTCAAAGAAGAACTGAACAATAAGATTTCTATGGGTGCAAGAATTTGTTGGCAATGTTTTCAGTCCAAGATGATAAACAGGGCTGCAGGAAGATGAGTGACTGACGGAGCACTCATTGCAGGCCCCCTTTCTTGGTGAAAATAAAATTGATTGCCAAGTGATCCGAAATTGGATTCAGAAGCCTATCAGGGCTTGAAAAATGCTCAAAAATGAAAGTGCTCAGAATTCGACGAAACCAACACCATTGCATCTGTCTCGTCTTCCCGATTCTGGCGGTATATTTACTTTGTCAAACGGACTCCGTATGCGAAAGTTATCGCGTTCTGATCGGAAGCCCAAAGAGGTAAAAAGTCAAAGGTCAACTGGTCAAAAAGTCAACGCTGATGTCATCATGCTGACTGTGCAGGAGATGACGTGGCACTCTCTGGCTGATGGTGATTGGACAGGTTTGCTGACAGGGCAGACATGTGGCAGGAAATTGGACTAGTCAATGGTTGACAAGTGGCATTTGCCCGTCGAATGGGAAAGTGCCACGTGGCCCAGTCATGGGCAGCCACGTGGCACCCAGTCAAAGTCAAAGTGGCAGGTTTAAAAAAAATTTGGGGTCCATGGGTTTTGAACCCATGACCAACCACTAAGCCTAAGCGCCTTCACTTTAGTTCTGTAACCAATGCACCACATTATTTTATGTTATTAAAACCCACAATATTAATTATATTGTATGGTATTATGCGCATAAAGGAGGAGAGGGGCCAGC
>SNQJ01S0056264.1:87750-104493 GCA_010110895.2 Picea sitchensis
AGTAGGGTTTCTTCCTTCCTCCTTTTGTATGAGTAGCTAGGGCTTGATCATCATCCCTTGCTAGTAGTGCTTCACGGTTGGCTACCCTTGTCTCTTCTTGGATGCATTCTTCCCATAGGCTCTCAAACTGTAGTTTCTCCTTTATGGCACATACGGACTGGATGAAGGCATCCCAAGGTCTCGTGAGACC
Organism: Picea sitchensis; assembly: GCA_010110895.2. Taxonomy (NCBI): domain Eukaryota; kingdom Viridiplantae; phylum Streptophyta; class Pinopsida; order Pinales; family Pinaceae; genus Picea; species Picea sitchensis. The sequence continues at coordinate 87,941 of SNQJ01S0056264.1, forward strand.
ATTTAGGGTTGTTATTACGAATTCATCTTCATCTATGGTGTCTCCAATCGCTTTTAACTGTTCTTTAATTTCTGAGATTCGGGAGAAATATTCTTGAATTATTTCTCCTTTCTGCATCTTGGTATTCTTCAATTGAGATCTTATATTCATCTTTCAGTTGATGTTCTTTCCTTCGTATAGTTTGCTTAGAGAGTCAAACATCTCTTTCGGATTTTTCTTAGACAATACATACAGGATCAGGTGGTCTTTGATTGAATCTGCAATGATTCTTTGAGCCCTGATTGAGTCCTTCCGATGCTTCGCTTTCTCTACGGCATCTTCAGGTTCCTCAACTTCTTCTTTGATGAATCTTGCTAGGTCATTCTCTACAAGGATTAGACCGATCCTATACTTCTACGCACGAAAGTTGTCTATGCCTTCTAGTTTCTCAACAAGAATTGTGCTTGCAGACATCTTGTACTTGAGGCTATGAAAAATAACCAAAAATGAAAATGCTTAAAATCAATTTTTGACCTTACCAGGAGGTGCGCTTGGCTGAGGCGAGTAGCCTGGTGTACTTGGATATGAGAAGATCCAACTTTTACCCCTTCAAATCTGATCTGTGGATTACTAGACTGGTGTTATTGGTACTCTGGTACTTCTGGTACTTCTGGTACTGGTTTTCTGGTACTTCTGGTACTTTTGTGAAACTAGGGTTTCACTTTCCGGGAGATCCAGCCACTGAAAAGGTGCGCTCTAAGTGCCAAAATGATCCTTGGTGGAGGGCGCAACTTTCTAGGTGGTTTTAGGGATGAAAAGATTCACTTTTGAAAAACCCTAATTTGTAGGTACTGCAACAGTGATGTTTTTCTCTTGCGAAATATGTTTCCTTCAGGTTGGCTCTGATACCATGTTAATGTTTATGCCATTATTATAGTTATTTGCATTTCAATAGATAAGAGCAACATAAGAACAAGATCACTGAGAAATACACATTCACAAGAGACACAACATTTATCTCGGGAAACCCTCTAGGGGAAGAAAACCTAGAAAAAACTTCCTTATCATAAATTGACAATACAATGTTCAAGAGATAACTCAAACCAATACAGATAGTCCTCTCCAAAAGATGCGCCACTCTTCTCCTTCTCTCCAATTGGTAAGTTGCATCTTGCCTCTTAAGAATGAGCAAGTGTGTTGTGTAATAAAGTGAGGCGCTAGCCTCTCTATATATACAAGACTGGCACGTGTGAAGGGTCTTCACTGGCAGGGCCAACCTCTCACTCTGAGTGGGTAAACCCACCTTTAATTTATTTTTGGGTCTCAATAATAACTGTTGGGGCCAACTTCTTATTCTGCCTATTACAATTTTCCGTTAACCAATTCGCAAAAGGGGATTTGGTCCTAATACAATTACCGACATGATTAATCCATAATGGGGATTAGTCCCATGAATAAAATAACAATAATAATAAGAATACTCTTTGCAGTTACATTATTTCAACACTCAATTTCTTCCAGATTCGGGCTCCATTTCATGTGAATGATCCAATGCACCCAGCCGATTTCCGTCCTCTTGCTCAGTGTATGGGTCTCGTGATGGACCTCTATCTTTTTCTGAGTATTCAACGACCGAATGACTGAAATTCCTCTCAGGTCTAACACCGGTCTTATATTTGGTTGTCTTGGATTCGCCCCTATGAAGTGTCTGAGCCTGTGATGTATCTCTTTGCCACCTCGTGTCCTTACATTCTTACCATACTTTTTGGCCCACTGTGATCCTAGTCTATGTGCCCCGATCTTACAGGATTGCCATGATGGTCATGGTTCCATTTACTTGGAGTGTTCCAGTGCTTGAGAGGACTCCTTTGTTGGCTTCTACATCTATTGATGTGTTCAATTTTCAAAGAACATGGAAAAGTTGATACGTTCTCATTCTTCCCAGAAGTAGCTGGACTTTCTCCAGTATGTGTTGGATTTTTGCATTCTTGACTATGCTTCGAAGGATCAATGCTTGAATTATGAGTCTGGAGTCCCCTATAATCACCAGGTCTTGGACATTTTGGTTGATAGCTTGAGTCATCCCCTGCCAAAGTGCTAATGCTTTTGCTATGTTGTTTGTTTTTGTTCCTAGTCCCCACGCATAGGTAATTTCTAGAACTCTGTTGGGGCTTACTAGGACCCCTCCTCTACCTGCCACCCCTAGATTTCCTTTAGAGGCCCCGTCAAAGAACAATATATTCTTGTTTCTCTTTTGCTTCCATTCCTCGAAGTCCTTCTCTTCCTTCCGAATTTCCCATGTTTCTTGTTTTATCTTGCTACCTGTTTGTTGTGAGTGGTCCCTGATTTTGAAGCTTTTAATCCATTGTTCCTCTTCCGGATCTAAGGGTCCCGAGTTCTTTGCTTTGAAGAAGTAGGGAGAAATTTTGCCAAAGTAGGCCTTTACCTTTGTTTCTACTTGTGTTGGGTTACTTGTGGTCTCCCTAAAATGCCTGTTATTCCACTCCAGCCAGATCTTCCAGAGAATGAATTTTGGAAGTGCTCTCTAGAGAGTGGAGAGTTGGCCCTTTTTCGTGGCCTGAAAGGGACATTGGGAACTCTAGTTTCGTAGCAGGATGGAGGTATCTTGAGGTATAGCAATTGCTCATGGCTTCAGCCCAAGGAACAACTTCCATACCTCCTTGGAGTACGCACATTGCAGGAACAAATGGTCTGAGGTTTCCTCCTCTTGTGAACAGAGAGAACATTTGAACAAGCCTTCCCATCCTCTTCTTCTCAGGTTTTCTCCAGTTAGAATACCCCTATGTGCCAAGGTCCACACAAACATATCTATCTTTGGTATGGGTTTGGAAGTCCAGATGGTTGTTCATATTGCTGGGTCTGGTGGGACATGGGGGACTACTGTGAGATTTGTATACCCTGTTGTTGTTGTGTAGGCTCCGGAGAGTGCTCCCTGACCTCTCTTGTCTTTTTTCCAAGATTTTAAAGGGGATTTTCCTTGCAAACAGTCCATCAGAGTGTTCCATTCCCCCTCAAGCTCTCGAGGTCTGTTGGTGGCTTCCCACCTGAGCCATGAATTGTCCTCATCTTATTTCCAAATCAAAATGTCCCACAGGTTGTTTAAGTTCTGAGTTCTCATCCAATCTTTTAGCCTGTCTAGTCCTTCCATTGAACTTAACATCGGATCTCCTAGGATTGAGTCTTCCCATACCTTGATTTCCTTACCATTCCCTGGTATCCAGGTGAGGTGAGGTCTAAACAGTTTTAGAGCCTTTAGACACATATTGAAAATAGATGATCCTTTCTCCACAGTTGTTGGTCGATCTAGGCATTTTTTCCTCGGGCCTCAGAAGTACTTCTTCCAGATCGCTTTTTTGCTCCAGGAGGGTTTTCCAAGAACAAGGTTCCAAAGAAGCTTGGCTCCTAAAGCTAAGTTTTGGGAGTGGATGTCCTTGAATTGGAGGCCACCTTCTGAGAAGGGCTTAGTAACTTTTTCCCAGCTAATTAGATGCAATTTCCTCCCTTTTTTCTTCCCTCCTTCCCACAAGAACCTTCGGAAAAATGCTTCAATTTTCTGGATCGTGGTGGATGGGGCTAGTAAAAAATTACTTTGGTAGATCGGGATGCTTGCCAAGACCACTTTAATAAGGACAAATTTACACGCAACGTTTAGCCAGTTTGCTCCCTAGGAATTAATTCTTTCTTTTAACTTGTCTATCAGCGGGATCCATTGAGAAGCCTTTGGCTTTGTTCTGAAAATTGGTACTCCCAGGTATTTAAACGCATCCCAATTGGTACAGCCTTCCATTCTTGGGACTCTTGATATCTCCAGCATTTCCCTTGGCGATATGTTCCATCCGTAGATCTTGCTTTTAGGCAGTCTTACTTCACTTCTTGAGATCTCTTTGTAAACGTCCAGCTCCATTTTAAATTTATTTGTTGTTTGTACACTTGCTCCTCCCACCAGCAGCGTGTCATCCGCGAATTGGGCATGGTTTATGTCTTTTACCCCTGGGGCTATTCTCAAGCCCATGAGATTGTTTTGAATATGGCCATGATCCAATTGGAAGCTGAGCACTGAGGCTTGAATTGCATAGAGAAGTGAAGAGAGGGGACAGCCTTGTCGTAGGCCCCTAGAAGCTTGAAAGAACTTAGTTGCTCGACTGTTTACTAGTGGGGCGATCCAGAGAGATCCAATGCAAGCTTTGATCCAATTTATAAATGACTATCAAACGCATTTGCAAGATCGAGCTTTATGATCATACCTTTGTCTGTTCTTCGAATGCTTGAGTGCAAGGCTTCCTGGACTATGATTATGTTGTCCACTACATGCCTTCCTTTAATGAACCCGCCTTGGTTCTCCGGGATGATTGCAGGGAGAATTTTTTTAATTTTTTTCGATATTATTTTTGTGAGGATCTTGTAGCTTATGTTGCAGAGAGAGATTGGTCGGAATCTTCCAAAACTTACTGCTCCTTTTTCTTTCGGTATTAGAGATAGGAAAGATGAGTTTGTTCCTCCTCCTATCTTGCTGTAGTTCTGAGATTTCCATATCAGTTTTATTAGGTCTGCTTTTATAATATCCCAGCATTTTTTATAAAATCTTGCAGTGAAGACATCTAGTCCCAATTCCTTATCTAGGCTCATCTAGTCGAGGATCTCTTTTATTTCTTGTTGGTTTACTTCCTTTACCAATTTGCTGTTGGCGTCTTCTTGAATGACGTTCGGAACTAGAGAGAACGGGTAGGCTTTTGAGTCTATTAAGGACATTTGAGTCTCCGTGTAAAGAGTTTCAAAGGCTTATGTCGTAGTTGCTTTTATGCCTTCAAAGTCTGATATAATTTGGTCGTGAACATGAATTTCATTGACTGTCTTGAACTACTTTCTTGCCTCATCTTGTTTGTGGAAGTAACTGGTGTTTTTCTCTCCTGCTTCTAGCCAGGGGCCTCTGGATTTTTGTTGCCAGTAGCTTTCCTCCTCTCTACAAGCTTGATTCCATTTCCTTTGGAGGTGGTCCTCTTGTTGCAGAGTTTCTTGAGTTGTCTTATGTTCTTCCATTTCTAGTTGGTGCTTTTCGAGCTGTTTTTGGGCTTCTTGACGTTTAATAATTGGATTCTTTTGGGTTTTTGCCCAGAATTTGAGCGCTACCTTGAGCCTCCTGTGTTTTTCTTCCCAAACAAAAAAAGTTGATCCTATAACTTTTTCATTCCATATTTTGGTAACCAAATCCTGGAATCCTTTATATTGTAACCAGGCTGGGCTAAATCTCAATGGGATAGGCCCAAGATTTATGTCATGCGAAACCTCCAACAAGATTGGCTTATGATCTGATACATTATGCGGAAGGATAGAAGTTGATGGCGTGAGGCCCAAGAGAATAAAGGAGCTTTGGATTAAAAACCTGTCTAGCCTAGCTGCAATATGCCCCGGTCCTACTCTCTTGTTTGACCACATGTATTTCCACTTAGTTGGTTTGGCATCCTCCAGCTCCCATTCTGACATGATGTCTTCTACCCATTCTCGTGTTGGGTCTCGCGTAATGGATCCACATTTTTTCTCGACCGCAGCTAGTGTCACATTGAGATCCCCCCCAATAATGATGTTTACTAGGTCATTTGAGAGTAGAAAATCTTTAATTGAATCCCAACAGTTCCTTTTTTCATTCAATAAGACCAGGACATAGAGGTTGAAAAGACTTACCAGCCGACCCATTTCTTTGTGTAACAGACTAGTGTAGATCCAATGCATGCATTTTTTGGTTATGATTAGGTCAAATTTCATGGTGTCCTAGAGGGTTCCAAGACCTCCTGAGGCGCCTCTTGCGCTTACTGCTATTCCTTGGATTTTTTTCCATCGGGCTTTTGTTTCTTGAAATAAGTCTTGTTCCTCCATCTTGGTCTCCTGGATTAGAAGTATCTCGGTCTTTGACATTTTGATTATATCCTTGAGGGCTTCTTACTTTATTCTGTTGCTGAACAATTCCAGGATGTTAGCTTCATGATTTACCTGGGGGGGTATGGGCTCCTTGATGAGCCCTGGAGTGTTTCCTTGTTGTCCTGACATTGATCAGTTGTTTGATTGTTGGTTGCGAGCCACTTAGGACGTCTTTGTATGTCTCATTTTATCTTTCTTCTTTCTTGGATTTCCTTCCTCTACCTACTTTTTTAGGAGTTACAATGGAGTCACTAGCACCCTCGTAGTCACTGTCTGAGGAGACCTCTCCTGATACCACGTATGGGCCTCTCTCCTTCTCAGCGACAGTATTTCCCTACCCCTCTTCCCTTTCGGCCCCTAGTTTCTCTCGGGTTCCTTGGGGTGTCGTTTCTTGCGTTTCTTTTTCAATTGGTTGGGCTTCCTTTGGCTCTTCAACAATTGTTTTCTCTAGGCATTCTTGTTCTAATACTCTGAAACTTTTCTCTGTCGTTGATTCTGGTCGATTTCCTTGCTCCTTGGAATGTGCAGGGATTGTCTTTTCATTCCGTGGTCCTTTTGCCTTGGTTGGTGCTCTCCCTTTTCTGGGTTGTTGCCAACCTTCTCCATCTTCCTTCTCCTTGCTTGGGTTTTTGGGGCAATTTTGCTGAAAGTGGTCGTATTCATGGCATCCCCTGCATTTGAACGGTAGTTGTTCGTAGTCGAGCTTCTGGTAGTGTTGTCATTCTCCAACTTTTAACTTGATTGCCTCAGGAAGGCCAACCTCTAGATCCACTTCCACGCAGATGTGCGCGCAGGAGTATTGGTCTTTGGGGTCTGCTATGTCAATATATTGCCCTAATCCATTTCCTGTTGCTTGGAGAGAACTGGGGTTCCAGCAATGGATCAGGAGATTGGGTAGCTTGACCCAGACTAGGATGTCCTTGGGCACTTCCACTGCAGGATCGAAGCTTGGTGTCCAACGGTTCAGGTATAGCCCTTGAGTTCCCATAAAATATGAGCCATTCCTGAAGATGAGATCTATGTCTTCCTGAGAGATGAATTTGAAGATGAAGAATCCTCTTCCCACCGCATAGCAAGTTACGTTGTTCTGGATCAACGGACACCAGTTCCTTTGGATCTAGTTATCTGTAGATCTAGTTGATAGCCAAAGGCCCATGAATTGCCCTACCAATACACGATCAGACAAAGAGATTATTACCCACATAGGATGATCCAGAGGTAATTCAATCTCAGGGATCGATTCAAGCTTCTTAATGAAGCTAGGGGGAGCTGCTGGGGGAAGCTTCTTGCCTTGGGTGGCCAGGAGCTTGCGGAAGGAGGCTTTAGTTGAAAAAGGGGGCGGGGGCTCCCCTCCTCCCGAGGCTGCCATTGCTGCAGCTGTGATGCTTCAGATCTGGAACCCTAGGCAATCCTCAGAGAAGCATCTCGATATTCATCCGTGGATTGAAATTTCTCTCTTGATTGTACAATGTGTTTTATTAATATAATGAATTGAGCTTTTTTTCCCAAGGAAAAAAAAAATCAAATAATTTAAAAAAAATATTGATGTAAGTGAATTCAATCTCTTTTAACCAAACTTATAACATTTTTAAAGATTCATATTTATCTTAAAATGTAAACTCTCATTAATTCTTAAAATGACAAATATAAAATGTTTGACAATATTTTTATAAAAATATTCTAATTTCTAAAAATATATATATATAGTTTTTATTAAATTTTTAAAAAATTAAAAAAAATACATCCTAAAAAAAATTAACCAATTACAAAATTTAATTCCTACATTTCCCCAAAAATAAAAAAATAAATCAATTATCAATTAAAGACACTAGAAAAACTTGTGAAATGACTTTCCATAGCTAAATTTCAAATTCTAATGGCACGAATAAATACCACCATTCCCCAAAACAAACATTGGCCCAATATACCAATCGAGATTGGGAATCTAGGGGCAGATTTGCTCAGATCTGTAATTTCATGGAATGCATCTTAAAATTCACACAAATGGAACTCTGAACAAGGGGAGTTGCAGAGCAGCAAGCCCCTGCCTTCTTAGGAATGAGAAAAGAGACAAAAGTAGAAGTTCAAGTTTTTTTAATACTTATAATTTACAAGTGTGTTGAAACTTAGATTTTTTTGTTTGTGAAAACTTAGATTTTTTATTTGATATTATCAAGTTTCCAAATTTCAAATTGAACTTGGTGTTGGTTGTTGCGTGTGAATGCAATCATTGAGATGGGTACATTAACAAATCTTCGTGTCACCTCCCTGTGTTGAATTGGTAAAATCTTGTCCTTAAATACTAAACGGTCCTCATCCATGATAATATGCAGGCATAAAAATATATAAACAATATCTGCTTATATGTACTTTATTGCTTTGAAAGGAATTGAATGAATTATTTACTACCTCATAATCGTTCCACCCTATGTGGATTTCAAATAAATAGTGATCACATCCATATATAAATGTTGTCTCCCATGTATAAAGAACAAAGGTGCAAGAACCAAAAAAACTCATTCTGACATATGTCCTTTTACTCTCCCTCCCTACTGTCACTCCTTTCCTTTAGGTTGAAGCCCGCCTGTACTTATATGTATGTTTAGCCGTACAAATTGAGCGTAGCGTTGGGAAGACCTAATCTTTCCACGGTCGAATGCAATTAGCTTCGAAGGTGACACAAACTTATTTAGTTATGTCTAAGATCAGCCCTCCCATCACTCCCATCAATTGTACTCATGCAAGCTTGAACTGTGCCAAAGAGCTCAGGGATATGTCATATTACGTAGATAAACAAGGGCAGCACGCTGCATGTACTGCCTCCTAAAACTTTACTTGTTAGTGTCTGCACGGCTTATATAAATAATATTCAGACATTTCCTTAGTCATTTGAAAAGAATGCAGATCTACACTTCTCATGATCTTTATAATAATTAAAAAGGTAAAAACATCTCAATGTTTCTTATATTTTATCTTTATAATAATTAAAAAAGTAAAAGCATCTCAATGTTTTTTATATTTTAAAATATGACTTAAAAGTTTAAAAATTACTACATGCAAATTTCATACAAATTTCTATAAAATTATAGAAAAAAGATTAAAAAATGTTAATAAATGTAAAATTATTGAAATTGAAAGATTAAAAAAATATCAATAAATGTAAAATTATTGAAATTAAAAAATTAAAAAAATATTAAGAAATGTAAAATTATTGAAATTTTAATAAGTGTAAAAAAGTTGACATTTAAAATTTAAATTTTTACCTCATTTGAAAAAACAATACAATATTAGATTTTAACATATATTATAATACAATATTACATTATATTGCATTACATTATATTAGCTTTTTTGTGATCTTATCTTTTCTCATTAATTTAAGGTTTCGAAATACGTAAAGGCTGCAATAACACTATAAGTTATTGACCAATGAAAAGTTAAAAAAATACTATTTTTGTTTTTAAAAAATATAATTTTTTTTAATTGTTATGTTGAACATTTAAATTGATATAAATTTTTCAAGTCAACACAAAACTAATATGAAAGTCAATGCTAACTCATTGCTATATACAGCTTGAGTGGGCCTAATGGTTAAGAACATGTGTTTCCTCTTAAGAGGTCACAGGTTCAAATCCAGAGGGGGGTAGGGTATGTATACCTTCGTAGACTTTACCAGTCAAATCCCTGGGCGGGGGGGTGTCCCTTGTCCCACAAACAAGGGGGTCTCATACACCAATTTGGTGTGTTGGCTTGGCCGTGACCTTAAAAATAGATTATTATTATTATTATTACTACCTTCGCCAGTACAAAAAAGAAAAGGTGTCAAGATATCATGGCTTATTTATTAAATAAAAAAGATCTAGAAGATTGAGAAAACCAAAGAAATTCAAGACACTATAACAACACTTTGTCTCTAATGAAAGTATAAAATTTTTAGTAACCACATGCTACACACCATGCTAATAGTGTTATTAATAGATTTGCATGTAAAAGGTGTTTAATGGAAGAAGAGTCGGAGTAGCTACTCCATTGCAACACACATATTTTCCCTCCTTCCTAGTGTGGCAGCCAGTACACACTACTTTCTTTTTCCAATGTTTATTTTTGTAAATTTTCAACATCCTAAAAAACAAATGCAAGTGTTAGTTTGAATCAATCAACGTGTCAATTTGGATCATCGTTGATTTTTGTAAATTTTCATTCCAAAGCAAGTTAGTGTTAATTTGAATCATATGACACAAGGGGCAGTGTTCATTACCCAACACTCCAGTTGTCCGTATTCAAGGAAGGCATGCAACACTCCTCCAAGTGGCTTGGTCGCAGCATCTGGAAGCTACCTTCCCGAGGAGAGTAGCAATATTGAACCCACATAATTTTGCTAGTAAATTCAATCTATCAACGGTCTGGGGTTCGATCAATCGTTTCATGGGTTCACTGAGAAGATCGAAGAATCATATCAAGGTTTTGTCATCATGGGTTAGAATGAATCTAGCAAAATGAAGGGTTGTGTTTGGTTGTAACACCATGCATTGTTTTAGCTACTTTTCCTTAAGTTGGTGGTTTATGATCACGATAATTTATTTGTCGCTGAGGAAGCCATTAATGCGCTTGGAATCTCAGTATCGATGTATTCACGTGCATGTAATTATTCATGATCATGATAATTTATTTGTAGCTATGGAAGCCATTCATGCTATTGGAATGTGCAGGTAATTCAACTAGTTTCTTGTTTAATTTTGTTTATACATGACAGGTTATTTATGTTCAATCCATTGTTTGGAAGGTGGATGCCCTTTTTTATAGTCTGGGAGATCTATGTGGAAGTTTCATTTCACCTTAAATTTCCTCAATGATTTAATTCCATGTTTTCTCATTAAAATTTTCTGCTCAGTTATTTAATTCCATGTTTGTTAAGTGTTTGTTTTAAGGTGTCATTGACATGGGGAAAAATGATTTGTGATTAGCTGGAGCAAGGTAAGCAGCACTAGTCGTAGAAGAAGAAAAGGTAGTAGCTAGAGAATCAAATGTAGCTACAGGATAAGCAAAGGAGGTAGCTAGAGCAGAGACAAGATAGACAATTTTTTATGTTGCTTCAGTCGTTTCAGCACCACCATCCATCTCTTGACCAGCACCGGTCTTTAACTACTACTGAACCAAACCTTAAGATTGAGATCCCATGCCTGCTGACTGGGGACCGGGTTCCCTTTTATCAGTGCATAATCCCACAAAGATAGAAGCTATAGTGGGAGCAGAGGCGGGAGAGGCATAAAATCCATCAGTCCCTAACGCATTGATACAATGTGGAATGTGATGTAGCCCCTCACGAAGCATTCCTTTCGGTTAATATTTTTAAGTTTTACATCAAACTCCCACATGGTCCGCTAATAAAACGCTTTGAATATAAGCTATGAGTTTAAGGGAATTGTTCCCTGTAAACAAAGGTTGTTGGAAACGTTAATGAAGACAAAGAAAAAATAATTTAAATGGAAAAAGTGTTGGTTCACTTGGCCCGTGGAACGGGAAGATAAATTGTGACTAACGTTTTGCAGGTAGTACCTCTACTTATGTATATATATAAGTGCATATGCCAGGCTATGTGAGAGCTTTCAGAATGGAAGGGATCCTAGGCGATATGCTAGCGAGATGTTGGTAGTGGAGAAGCTGTGACATTAAGGTATGTGGGTTCTCCTTCATTTGTTTGTGCTGCTTTCTTAGATGTCTTTACCCCTTCGGTTATTAAGAAGTCTCTACCCCGCTGGTTATTAAGAAAGAAAAAACCATTGATTAAGAATAGAATTTCGATCCCCATTGATTTACGTTATTAAGAAGAAATCCCAATCACTCTCGCACTTTTCCACTTAATCTATTAGTGGTTTTCATGAGCAGAACAACCTAAAGCTACTAAAAATACAGAACAACCTAAAGCTACCAAAAATATGCAGGAAACTGTAAAAATAAAAAAGGGATTTACATTATTAAGAACAAATCCAGAAGATAGCCATTTCTTATTAGTTTATAAAATAGAGGAGATAAGTTACCCCATCACTCTCGCACTTTTCCACTTAATCTATTAGTGGTTGTCGTGAGCAAAACAACATAAAGCTACAAAAAATATGTAGGAAACTGAAAAAAAGAAAAAAGATGCAATGGAAGAGAAATGTAGACTGTAAGTATAAATAACTTGTAAGTATTTGTCAATTACTAGCTAATGGCAACTTGAACTTACCTATAGTTTCCATTGTGTTTTTTAATGGCATGGATGTGCTTGCAGGTTCACCAATGTATGTCCCACCACTGTATCTCCCATCACTCACTCTGTCAATTCAATTGTCTTGTATTCACTTCTCATGTGGGATTACCAGTCGCAGAAGGGGAAATCACAACCAGAGCAGAGTCTGGATGCTAAGCGGAAGGGGGAAAAGCAAAGGGGTATGAGATTAATGGTAACACGACAGGGAAGGTGGCACATCCCTGCATGCATCCCGTGTCTGAAATTATAAACTTACACACCATGTGTCCCAAAATTATAAACTTTGTATAAAAAAGGAAAAAGCCATATAGGGATAGAATGTAGGGCAAACATTTAATTTTATGAAGTAATGCTAACTTAATGCCTAGCATTACTTCAGGTAAGATTTATGCGCATTAATATTTTTCACTTTGCCTAAGTTTGAAATAAACATGGATTAAAACGACCTCTATATGAGGTCAAATAAGACCTCAAACCTAAACTTACGATAAACTTGAAATGAAAATAAGTCTTCAAAGCATGAACTTAGGATAACTTATCATGAAAATTAAATGATCTTACAAAATTTGTTAGTGTTTGTGAAAACTTTGGGTTAAAATGTGTTGAACTTCGTGCCGTACTAATGAAAAACCATCGAATCAATTATTATAATCCATGGCCTAAAGGTGGGGACTAATAAGGGATCTCAAAGCTCGGTTTCAGAAATTTGTAAAATAAGATGAGAACCCAAATCATAAATTTCTCAGCAAATTTAATATGTCAACGAAAAAATGCTAACATTCAGAAGATAGATTTCAAAACAATTCAAGGAAAATGGTAATGAGTTGCATGCCTCTCTCATTGCACATGGGAATTTGTACCCCTTAAAATTAAAGGTGATGTTTTTTTCTTGTATTTCAAAGGTTGAGAAGAGTATAGTAGCCATTTGTCTGAAGAGGCTAGTTTACCACATGTTTGGTTGCTCGTTAAATTAATTTGAAGGTGTCTCCCTTCTCGAAGTGGGATATAGTTTGGTTCAAGGGTGGGGTAGAGTAGAAACCTTAAACTCTAGTATTTCAGTTTGTATGTGATTTTGGGTGGCATAATACTGCCTATTATATATGCACTTCATTTTTGCAAAATCTTCGTTTACATTAAAATAATGTAACTTGTGATAAATGTTTTTCCAATACTATATGGATGAATTATAAAGGCACATTGATTAGAAAGTTTTGGTATTTACTTTTAGTAGACTATTGTGTTTTAATTCGGTTGGTTATGAAGCATAAAGAATTATTAAAATTCTGACTGCTGGAATAGCTCTGTTGGTTAGAGCGTGTGGTTGTGGTTAGAGCATGTGGTTGTTAACCACAAGGTCGGAGGTTCAAGCCCTCCTTCTAGCGACTGGCTCTTTTGGACCAGCCATGAACCAGTTTGTTATAGGCCTGCAGGAAAATGGAAATGAAAGGGGTATTCCATGAATTATGTTACTCCATGTTCATGAGAACGAACAACTTCATCAATTTATCGCCATGATCTTTCTTATAAAGCACCACAACTTCATCAATTTATCCCCATGATCTTCCTTATAAAACACTACAACTCCATTAATTTATCACTTGAATCACATTCTCCCTAATCACAACAAATTACCTCTAAGATCGATCACGATGATTAAACACAAATAAATCAAAAGAGGAGGACAAGAGCATTTTCCCAGCCGGACAAATTACAAACTAGAAGCACATTGCAGTTCAGCTCTACATGCATGGATACATACTAGGTACTATGTTTATACAAAATTGAAGCAACATCTGATACAAGATATCAGAGTTAGGTTTCAATCCTGGGACATGTAGGTTATGGGCCCACCACGCTTCCGTTGTGCCACTCTAATGGCAGATGAATTCAAAGTTCCACAATATCGATCCTTTATCATTCATTGGATTCTAGCTGATATGTACTTAGTTTTGCATCACCGTTGTTTTCTAGTCCGATTAGGATACCTGGTTTTCACCCATGCTACACAGGTCGAAGCTGGCTGGGATAATATGTTTGTTTTCTGATTAGGAGGAGGAATGGGAAAGATTAAATTTGGCAGAAAAATCATATGGTATGATGAACTTTGTTTGTTTGATTTTAATTTGAAGCAAGCAGAATGAAATGAATATTAGAAAAGACGTTGTGTCTGGACGGGTGGGCACACACCTTTTCTCCTAAAAATGATTGTGAAATTCCTCACTCCAGCGACGGAGATGGCACAAGCGCATTTTGCAAATGAATCCTTATAAGAGAGATGAAGCCTCCTATAGAAATACTTTTAAGTGTTTTGATAGATTTTTTTATCTCGCTTAGCATCTAATATTGAATGGAAAAATTATATGGAAGCGGGGTTGCAGTATTGACCCTACTCTCAGCGGTATAGTCATCAATCTTCTTCTTTATGTATAGATGATATGGATTCTTATGGCAAGAGTCCCCATGATCTTGAAAACCAACTAAGAATCTGAAAGGATTTTGCTCCAATATAAGGTATGGCCCATTATCTTACGGAAGTAAGACTAAGGTCATGATTATTAAAATCAATAAGATCCCTTGTGATACCTTTGTATATGACAACAACAACAACTTGGAGAGTGACTTCATACAAATATCTTTATATTCACCACAAGCTTAATTGGAATTATAGCATTGAGAAAAGGATTGATGGGGGATGGAAAGCTTATGGGCTTGAAAACAATTTGTAAATGGTGATCTTTGGAGTTGGGATAAGAAGAAACTCTCTTTGAGACTCTTATTACACATTATTCTTTAGGATGTGAATTATGAAACATGGTATCTCTAGGTGAATCCTAGAAGAGAGATGAAATACAGAAAGAATTTTACCTTGTATATTCTCAAAAGTTAGGAAATACACCATATCCCATCCTTCTTTTAGAAACAAACCTCTCCCTCATTGATAACATGGCTGTAATAGATACCTAATGTATAAGAACAAGTTAAACAACATGGAGACAGAGGCTACCTAAAATTGCTTCAAATCAGAGTCATAACCACCATCGACTCAGCGAGGATGGCATAAAGGCATTCGGTCTTGGCTAAACTATTGGGGAATCATGGAAGAAACCATTTTTCGCGAGGAATAAAGATACTATTAAAAAACTTCAAATCAAAATTTAAGGAGAAAAATGTGGGTGTGATAAAGTTAGAGGAAAAAAAATTAAGGTATTATAAAGAAGATGTAATCAACCCTAATCTAGAGATCCAAAATTATCTATTTGTTTTGCCAAGTGTAAAAATAAGCATTGCTAAAGATAAGAACAAATTCTCACAACGCGAGCTTCATAGTGAAACTGGAAGTTGGTCAATTCCTAAAATGTCATGGGATGAAAGAGTGTGTCACCTTTGTGACTATAAAGAAGGATTGAAGATGAAAAGCACTTTCTCTTAGATTGTCCAACCTATACCCATATTAGATCTCATTTTCAAAGCCGATCACATCAAGCTCGGTGTTGGTCAATTCTTAAAATGCCATAGGATGAAAGAGTGTGTCACCTTTGTGACACTAAAAGGGTTCAAGAGGAAAAGCACTTTCTCTTAGATTGTCCAACCTATACCCATATTAGATCTCATTTTCAAAATATTGATCACACTACGAACCTTCCTAACCTCTTAACTCAACAAAAGTATGGTGATCTTGGAAAGCTTCTCTTAATGCTTTTTGAGCACAGAAACAAAATTCTAAAGAATCACAAGTAATCACTTACCCTCTTCAGGTCCGATAGACCAATTAGGTCTTAGTGGATGTTAATCATCATCATCATCATCATCATCAAAATCATCAAATAAAGCTTAATAAAGCTTCAAATCCCTTTAGAGGATAAACAATAGGGTTAAATTTAGCTAGTGCATATATTCAAATTGTTTGGAATGCTATTTTTATTGTAGTTATTTTTTTCATTGTTATTAGGGTATAATATTAAGGTGTTGTTTAACTGTTCTACATTTTGGTTTTTTCTCTGGAATCCAGTGACATAAATCTGGATGAAATCACAATTTTTTATTATTTAAATTGTATTTATGAATGCATAAATGGATTAGTACATTCTGATTATACAATCTTAACCATTCAAATATGTAGATCCTAATTACAGCTAAGTAAAAGATAATTAAATAATTTAATTTACAAAATTAAGTTTTAATAATTATTATATTTATTATCTTTTAATGGGTTATTTTTTATTAATTTTAAATTTAATTTAAAATATTTCGAAATCCTTCTTATAAGAATAAGTTTCAATAAAAGAATAAATTTCGATAACTATCATGTTTATTATCGGTTTTATTTAATTAATTTTAAATTAAATTTTTTAAAAAAAATTGAAATCCTTCTTAAAAGATATTTTTTTTT